>JAJIBD010005290.1:0-75000 GCA_021461705.1 Cryptotis parvus
CTTATTCAGATGCGTTTCTTGTGAGACAGCAGAATGTTGGGTTCAATTTTTTAATCCATTTTGTTACTCTGTGTCTCTTAATTGGTGCATTTAGACCATTGACATTGAGAGAGATTATTGTCATCGGATTTTGTGCCATCTTTCTGTTTGAGCTTGTTGTGCTTATGGGTTTGGTCGTATTACAGTAGACCCTTCAGTCCTTCTTTTAAGGTTGGTTTTGAGTCCATGAAGTTCCTGAGTTGTTGCTTATCCATGAAGTTGTGTATCTTTCCTTCATATCTGAATGTGAGTCTGGCTGGGTAAAGAATTCTTGGTGAGGCCTGCAGTTCATTCAGCCTTTTCACAATATCCCACCATTGTTTTCTTGCTCGGAGTGTTTCATCAGAGAAGTCTGCTGTAAATCTTAGAGATGTTCCTTTGTATGTGATTTCCTTCTTTGATCTTGCTGCTTTCAGTATTCTATCTCTATCTATAGTTTTTTGTCATTTTAATTAAGATGTGTCTTGGAGTATTCTTGTTGGGGTTTCTTTTAGCAGGTATCCTCACGGGCCTCCTGGATCTTGAGGCAAGTGTTTTTTAGTTCCGGGAACTTCTCAGCAATGATGGCTTTGACAGTTTCTTCTTCATCAGGGTTTTTCTTCTTGCCCTTCTGGGACCCCAATGATCCGTATGTTGTTTCTTCTGGCTTCATCCCGATTATCTCTTGTTGTCTGTTCGGTAATTGTGAGTCTTTTTTCTATCTTCTGGTGTTGTGTAGAGAATCTTTGGAACGCGTCTTGAGATCACTAATTCTTTCTTCAGTAGCTATTATTCTGCTATGCTGGCTTTCCACTGTGTTTTTCATTTCATTTACCTCATTTTTAATATATGTCATTTCCATTTGCATTTTCCTCACTTCTTCTATCATGTCCTCTTGTATTTTATTGAGTTTGCATTCCATTGCTTCTTTGAATTCCTTATGACTCCTTAACATTTCTTTCCGAAATTCCCTTATCAGAGAGGTTATATAACTCATTGGTATTGTTTGGCTCATCTGGACTAGTGACTTCACTCACAGAGCTGGATGGAACTTTGCGTTGCTTTACCATTTTGACTATTGTAGGTTGCAAATGTGGGGTCTTGGATGACAGGATTGTACAGTTAGTAGGTGTCTGGTCTGTTTCCGAAAGTTTGGGTGGGTAGCAAGGATGTAGGGAACCAAGGTTCAGTGGTACCCTCATGCAAGATAGGTAGTAAAAAGGTTCGCGTTTTTGAGTTTTTGGGATGATTACGGGAGCGCAGGGCCCAAGGTTCCGCAGTGAAACCAAGGCAGTTAGCCTTGGTTCCCGTTGATGGAGTTTCCGCTCTTCCCTGGGGCAGTTTGGGTCCGCGGAGACGCAGGGATCACGCACACACCTGGCGGGGCGGAGATTTTCAGCCGGTCCCAGGAGGCCGCAGCGCCAAGGTTCCCAGAGTGAAACCAAGGCAGTTAGCCTTGGTTCCCGTTGATGGAGTTTCCGGCTCTTCCCTGGGGCAGTTTGGGTCCGTGGAGGCGCGAGGATCACGCACACACCTGGCGGGAGGCGGAGATTTTCAGCCCCGGTCCCAGGAGCGCAGCACCCAAGGTTCAGCAGTGAAACCAAGGCAGTTAGCCTTGGTTCCCGTTGATGGAGTTTCCGCTCTTCCCTGGGGCAGTTTGGGTCCGTGGAGGACGCAGGGATCACGCACACACCTGGCGGGGTGGGGAGATTTTCAGCCGGTCCCAGGAGCGCAGCGCCCAAGGTTCCAGCGTGAAACCAAGGCAGTTAGCCTTGGTTCCCGTTGATGGAGTTTCCGCTCTTCCCTGGGGCAGTTTTGGGTCTGGGGAGACGCGGGGATCACGCACACACCTGGCGGGGGGCGGAGATTTTCAGCCGGTCCCAGGAGCGCAGCACCCAAGGTTCACGAGTGAAACCAAGGCAGTTAGCCTTGGTTCCCGTTGATGGAGTTTCCGCTCTTCCCTGGGGCAGTTTGGGTCCGTGGAGACGCAGGGATCACGCACACACCTGGCGGGGGGTGGGGAGATTTTCAGCCGGTCCCAGGAGCGCAGCGCCAAGGTTCGCAGTGAAACCAAGGCAGTTAGCCTTGGTTCCCGTTGATGGAGTTTCCGCTCTTCCCTGGGGCAGTTTGGGTCCGCGGGGGACGCAGGGATCACGCACACACCTGGCGGGGGTGGGCGGAGATTTTCAGCCGGTCCCAGGAGCGCAGCGCCCAAGGTTCCGAGAGTGAAACCAAGGCAGTTAGCCTTGGTTCCCGTTGATGGAGTTTCCGCTCTTCCCTGGGGCAGTTTGGGTCCGCGGAGACGCCTAGCATGATTTTCTTTCATCTTGCTGTTCCTCTTTCTAATACCCAGAGTACAGAGGGAAAAACTCAGAAGTGATATAACTATTCTGTTAAAAGTAGGTGCATGTCATATGGACGGCTAAGCAAAAGGATAGAAAATGCCTTCGGGTGGTTGGGAGATACTGCAGTCTTTATAATCCATGCCTATCATGCTTCCAACCTAGTTTAATTCCAAGCAACACAAAGTGCCCAGCATTGCTGGGAAGCACACTGTGATTACCCAAGTAACCTCAGAAGCTCAGAGTCTAAGCAACATGAAGACATCCTCTTAGTGAATCTCCCAGCCTGTTGGCTGAGACTCTTTAGCGGGACTCTGAGACCTCCTGAGCACTGTTTGGGAAGCGCACAAACTGAAGTTATGAAATTTGCCTGTAAATGGATGGACATGGAGCGGATCATTCTGAGTGAAATTAGCCAGAATGAAAGGGATAGATATAGAACAACTGCACTTATTTGCGGAATATAAAAAATTGCATGATACCAATATCCAAGGCCAGACAAAACATGGATCAGGAAGTCTTATCAGTGGGTAGAACATACTGTAAATGTGTGGGAGTCAGAGGTTAGGTAATACAGAGAAAGTAACAATGTATTAATAATTATGGTAAATAATAATACCTGCATAGAACTGAGCATTGAAAGTAGGCAAAAGGATATACATGATAATCTCTAACTATATGCATTGCAAGCCACATTGTGTAAGAGAAGGGAGGGAGGGAGGAAAGGAGGGAGAGAGAGAGAGAGAGGGAGAGAGAGAGAAGTGAAAATTGCTTGCCTTAGATGCAGACTGTGGTAGGGGGGATCAATGGACATTGGTGGTGGGAAATGGGCACTGGTGGAGGGTGGGTGCTGGAACACTGTATGACTTAAACTGAAACCCAATTTGAACACTTTTGTGTCTGTGTATCTCACAGTGGTATAATAAGACATTTTTAAAATGTTGCGTAGTGAAAAATATTTTATTCACTTCAATCTTGAATTATATTTTCTTGGTATAATACACTGTGTTGATAGTTTTGTCTTATCAGCATGAATTAGTTACCACAGTTGTTTTTGAGAATTTATTTTCCATTTTAATTGCCTTTTCCTTGTAGGTGGCAATTCTTGTGGACTTTTTATTTTAATTTTTTGTTTTTAAAATATCTTTGACATTTCAATTAACTGTGCTGTTTAGGTCTGAATTTATCTTATTATATTATTCATTAACCTTGAAAATGAATATTCAAGTTTTGCTATAATGAGAAGACTCCTCAGTCATTTCCTTAGATATTTCATTTTCCTCATTGTCTTAATTATTGAATTCTAAAACTTCCATTAATATGCCAGATATTTCAATCTGAATATTCAAATTTTAAAACTCTCAAAATTTCCTGTTTTTTAAAATATATTCTGTGTAATTTTTGGCTCTCACATCAGTTCACTAATTCTCACTTCATGTTTTATCGATTTTCTTTCTTTCTATATTCAAATACAAAAGTGATAATTTTATGTTTTTGTTTTTGTTTTTTTTTAAGTATTTTATTATACCACCGTGAGATATACAAATAAAAAGATATACAATTAAAAAGTTCATGTTTGGGTTTTGGTCATACAGTGTTTCAGCACCCATCCCTCCACCAGTGCCCATCTCCATACAAATAAAAAGATATACAATTAAAAAGTTCAGATAACTTTATGTTTTTGAAAGAACACAAAAAAGATCTAGACAACCTACATACTAAATTAAAGGAATTTACTTTGAATGTTATATTTTTAAAGATCAAAATGTATTCTCTAACCACATGGATTTATTTAATAATAAAAATAAGTCTAAAGGAATAAACAAAATAAGAATATCAAGTAAATTAGTACGATTCTTAGAATTACAAGACATTAACAAATTTTTGTTTATTTTCCATTAGAGGTAGAAGTTATCAAACAATATGACAGGATGTGACTATGGATTGGTAAATAATATAAATCAGTAGTAGACCTTGGATTGCGAAGTATCTTTTTGGTTAAAAATATTTGTGGGCTGAGGTTATGATTCAAGTGGTAAAGCACATTCCTGAACATGTATAAGATCTTGCGTTCATAGATAATGCAGGAGCAACTCCTAAGTATAAAGCCAGGAACAGCCACTGAGCATTTCTCGGTGTAGTCTAAACCTCCCCTCCTAATTTTTTTTAATTTAAATTTCTAAATACTGATGTGTTCTAAATTATCATTAATAAATCACCTGTGTCCCTTTGCTATGTAACTTTTAATGGTTTTGCTTTATAAATGTTTAAGTTATAACATTTTATTGTGTATTTTAATCTCAAAAGGAAAATTTTATATGCAGTATTCTCCAAACTTCTGAACTCCCAAGTCCCTTCTAGGGAGCATTTCTAGGAATTTTTCTTCCATGGAACACATTTTAGGAAATGTTTTTATATGCCATAATATAGATAACATATGTTACAATCTCCATTTACATGTTTGAACAAGTTGTGATTTTTTTAATATTCAGGTGTCATAATGCTTAATAGTATATTCTCTTTCATCCTTGATTTGTCTAGGATACATTCTAAGGATAAACACTAACTAGTAGGTGAATGCAAACACTCTTTGTCTGGTGTTTCTTTGAATTAGCATTGTTTAACAGGTAGAAAATATGATACATCTACAGCTGTTTTTTAGCTTCCCAAACCTAAATCTAACAATAAAGGGCATCATGAAAATTGAAGTAAAAAATGAGACCCCTGATAACCTTGTTCTGCTAATGGTTAATATACCAAAAACCCCTCTGATGGGGGAAAAATGAGCTGCCATCTGTAAGCGGATGAAAATATATCTCTTAACCATGTTTGGACTGCATAAATAAAACCTTAACAAGGTCAGGGGTACCTAAACAAAATATGTAATTGTTTATTGGTGAGTTGCTGCTCCTAAGCCTTTTAATATATCAAATTCAAGTATATAAGGTATATATTTGCTAAATATATACTTCTTCCATCTCTCAAATATGACAGTGATACCTTTTTTGCAGAGAGCTAATTTTGCAGCCTTTATACATTTGAAAATATGCCGATCAGATTTATAAATTTGATGTCACAGTACCAACTAACCCATAACAGCCATGAGTGAAAGAGGAGAGAGAATAAGGGAAACATATCCTTATTCGTGCTGACCATGAACATCTTCAGACGCAGTCATCCTCAGGTCACAACATATATTTTAAGGACAGACAAATTATAAGCTGGCGATGTATAATGGGAACTTATGATTTAGGGAAAACAGAATAACTTCCATTTGTAACAGTAGTTGCCATAGTTTTGCTTCTATAGTGCTTATCTGGGTTTAACTCCATTATTTCAGATTAACTGATGGCTACATACCTTCCTGTTTCAAGATTCTGCAATGCTTTTATTTGAGCAGCATCAGTATTAAGTAAAGTCACAGATCTTTGCTGAAGTTCTAGGTTAACTGACCATTACTTTTTTATTTTAGAAATTCTAAAGTTTAGTCCAAGTCAGCAATATATAATATGGTCATAAAAGAACACGTTTCCGAGTACCACCTTTCCTCTTTTGACAACTGAATGAGGGTCCTTGCTTATGAGACAGCTGCAAATTATTTTTCTCCTATATTTTCCATACAGTTAAAATACTCTTCTAAGTAGGAAGCATATCTTTGCTTCAGTTTACCAACTGTTGAAACTTTAGACAATTTCAATGATTATTCTTCTAAATCTTACAATTTTGCTTTCTCAAGGAAAATTGTAGTGCACCCAATTTAAAATATATAATATAAGAAACTCATTCAAATCAGATACTACAACAAAATTTATCATTATATCTTAATAGATATAAATTCAATATTTTCTTTTGATTTGGGCCCACACCATACGAAAGGGCACATAGCTGAAATGGAGATGTGGAGAAAAATGTGTGGAAAGTTGGAAAGAGTGACTTCACTAATTTTTGTTAGATTATTGGTAAATATCTCCATCACTCCCCTTTTTCTGTGTGTGAATTGATTTCACATAGAAGCTGTGTTTGTCTCGTGGAAAGAATTTCTAAGCAACATGTCAGTAGGCTCTCACGCAGCCTGTAGAAGGGAAATGGCATCTCTCACACTGAAGATCCACAGAAAATTGCTTTGGAAGAGTTGATTAACCTCTAATTCTTATGATCTCTGATTCACATTCTTACCTGATTTCAGTTAAATAAAAAAAATAGCTCATTAACTGATTCTCTAAAATGACCCTGTATGTTGAGAACCAGTTCTTCTTAACTTGGTTTGTTCAGTCTTGTGTAACATCTTCTAAAAAATTGATGCAGCTACTATTGATGCTCTTTGACAGCCAGTACCAGAAAAAGTCCCTGGACACTTTTTGATTCTAATTGGGGTCAGTATCCAAACATCCTGCAAGCACTCGATGGAATCTTAACAAATTTTCCATCTTCTCTCTTGTTTGCGTTACTCCCGGAAGGGTTCAAATTAGTCAAGCCTCAGTATTTTGATGCAGTATTATGATAAATAACCAGACTAATGGTTGACAGTTGCATTTTTTAAATGTTAGGCCGGAGGGATAACATTTAGCAAGTGTGTTAAATACACACATACACACACACATACACAAAGTGAAAATTAATCAGGGGCCTGAAACATGGCCTATAAAACAGTATCTAAGATTAAAAGAAACTCCACTATTCACAGCTGAATTTATAACTTTCCTGTGGAATCTGGTCTTTTTCGTGTGTTTCTTATCTCAAAGAATAGTTTCACTGTAAATTCATTTATTCAAGCAGTTATTGGAAAACTATCTTGCCCTCATAACCATATAGAATCCTTCATAGTCCTGTTGATTTTTAACTCCTAAATTTCTCTTAAGTCTGAATTTAATTCCTCTTGAACTCCATTGGTTCCAGTTTAAACCCATATTTAACAAAAGTTTCTAGGTTATTTAACCTCTTCATTTGATGCTGACCTACCATTTATCTGGCATTCAGGGGACCATATGGTTCCAGGGATTAAACCCATGACTCTTGCATGCAAAGCATGTGTCTGGGAGTTATTTCCCTGGTCCTCATTTAAATGAACATTTTAAACAAATGAGTAGAGTCTTTGAGACAAAAAATTTCAGATACTTTATATCCTCTAATTCTCATTACTATTATTCCTGTTTTAGAGAAGAAACAAACAGAAAAATTATAAAAGTGAGCACATTTCTAAGGTTATCTGATATTGAGTGCTATGTAAAACTCCATTTCTTGTAAACAAATTAATCTTTTACAATCTGTACACACAGCCAGCTTTTTATTTGGTAATAGACTGATTAAAGCATCTTTTAATTCCTTTTCTTTACTCTTTCTCATTCTCCTTTTCATATAACATGTCTTTCTTTTTGAGGTGACCAATGCTCATAAGCAATTAATTGTCGATTGAAATAGAAAAATTAAAGAGAATGAAACTCAAAATAGCAGAGTAATGCTCCAGCACACCAAGAGGTCACATACTGCCCTCCCATCACGCCTCAGTGAATATCTTTAGGGATCTGTGCTTATTTATTTAAATATAATCTTGTTTTACTTTGCCCATTTAAGTATTTATTTTTAGAGTAATTTTGGGTCCACAGCAAAATTGAATAGGAAGTTCCACTTGGAGATCCTAGGTTCTCCCACTGCAGTGACACACACATACAGAGATAGCCTCACACAAACTGGTGTAGTTGTCATTATGGAGGAAGCCACATTGGCTCATTGATTTTTATCTTGCTGTGTGAAATGATCTGCAAATATTTGTTCACCAAATTCCCCAGTTATATTAATGAAGAAGTTATATTAGTGAATATACAATTTTCTCATCCTCCTTTAGGGACCAAAGCATGCAAAATAGTATCATGCTAATGAAATTACACATTCTATCAAGTTCCATTCACTCATCTTGTGTCGAGTTCTTTTGACCTATGTTATGATTTTAAAAATGCTGTAAATCAGTTTATATGTGTCCATGTGTGTTCATGTCAAATATAAGAACTATGTAGTAACATCAGTATTTGCTCTCTCCTTACCTGCTCAGGTAAGGAGCTCAGATCTGGAAGATAAAAATAACATGAAACAAAATTAGAAGGCAAAATGTGACTCTCGGCATAAATTGCAGCAGAGAACTTTACATACATTAGCAATGTCAACTTCTTTCTGAGTTTATTTAAAAAATGAGACTAAGGGGGTGCTGCGCTTCCGGGACCGGCTGCAATCTCCCCCACAGGTGTGTGTGTGTGTGTGACCCCTGCGTCTCCAGAGACCCAAGTTGCCCCTGGGAAGGCGGAAACTCCATCAACGGGAACCAAGGCAAACTGCCTTGGTTTCACCCTGACCCCTTGGGCCCTGCGCTTCCAGGAACATCCCCAAACTCAAAACTTCGCTAGCGTCAGCGTGACCCTCTTACTACCTATCTTGCATGAGGTACCAGTGAACCTTAGTTCCTACATCCTTGCTACCCACCCAAACTCTGCAAACAGACCAGACACCTACTAACTGTACTATCTAGTCACCCAAGACCCCACATTTGCAACCTACAATAGTCATAATGGTAAAGCAATGCAAAATTCCATCAAGCTCTGTGAGTGAAGTCACTAGTTCAGATGAGCCAAGCAATACCAATGAGTTGTATAACCTCTCTGATAAGGAATTTCAGAAAGAAATGTTAAGGATTCATAAGGAATTCAAAGAAGCAATGGAATGCAAAATCAATAAAATACAAGAGGACATGATAGAAGAAGTGAGGAAAATGCAAATGGAAATGACAGTTATTAAAAATGAGGTAAATGAAATGAAAAACACAGTGGAAAGCCATTACAGCAGAATAATAGCTACTGAAGAAAGAATTAGTGATCTTGAAGATGAGTTCCAAAGATTCTCTACACAACACCAGAAGATAGAAAAAAAGACTCACAATTACCGAACAGACAACAAGAGATAATCGGGATGAAGCCAGAAGAAACAACATACGGATCATTGGGGTCCCAGAAGGGCAAGAAAAAAACCTGATGAAGAAGAAACTGTCAAAAAATGAGACTAAGAAATAGGAGTGGTAGTTCAAAGATTTCAATTCAATATGATATTTACATTTATTTATGACCTCCAGAGATTTTACCTGATTTTCTGTAAGAATAATATATAAAAGTTAATTGTTTGGTTTTGAGTAGCACAATTGCAAACACTAAGGAGTGTTAGGGGGACCAAAGTTCAGGGATAATGAACTTTATTACTTTTTAATAACAGAATAAATGCTGACAAAGAAGGAATTTTTATATCATAACTGTAGGTGAAAGAACTCAACACAAGATGAGTGAATGGAACTTGTTAGAATTTGTATTTTCATTAGCATGATACTATTTTGCATGTTTTGGTCCCTAAAGGAGGATGAGAAAATTGTTTACTCATTAATATAACTTCTTCATTAATATAACGTGAATTTAGTGAACAAAAATTCTCAGATTGTTTCACACAGTAAGATAAAAATCAGTGAGCCAATGAAAATTCCTCCATAATAACAACTGCACCAGTCTGTGTGAGGCTGTCTCTGTATGTGTGTGTCAATGCACTGGGAGGACCTAGGAAAGCAGAGAAACTAATGGAGAGTGGAGCTGTCAGAGAAAAGTTAAGGTGAAGGAAAAAGGGCACCATTTTTTCCCAAGGTTATATTAATCTTCATAGGCCAAGAGCAACGGAGCACAAAATAATTGCTCTCCTAAAACGATAGCCTGTGCCTCTACCTCAGTAGTCAGAGGATCTGGGTAGAATCTGGATGCATATCAAGAAGGGGTAGGATTTTAAGAGTTCTGGAAATCTATAACTCTATGCATAAAAGAAAACTATTGCAGAGTTACCAAAGGACAGCCAGTAGGACCATTTGACTGCCGTCCTAGATAGTCTGATTGCAGTACACCTTAAATACCTATTTGAGGACCTGCAAAACTATTAGAAAACTCTAAGCAGGCATGTAGCATGATGGTTACTGCAACACAGACTGTGGGAAAAGAGGCAGGATATGGAGAACAAGAGTGAGTTCAAACAACTGCGTTAGTTTCATCTAATAACTCTCACCCCAATTGACAATTTGGAAAGTGGGGATGAAAAAAAAAGGATGAAAAAAGGGATTATGTTCAAGCACTGATTCTAATTATTTCTGTGGCCTTCACTTCTTTGGTAAAAATTTTCCATAGACATCAGATAACATACTTTGTGTGCATAAGTATGATTTTTCATGTGATAAACATTAAGATTGATTTAATAGTAGAAAATAATAAAGTGTACTGAATTCTTATGTTTTAAATAGCTCATTTTTTGGTTTTGTTTCTGGACCACACCAGCAATGCTCAGAGATTATTTCTGGCTCTATGCTCAGGAATTACTCCTGGTGGAGCTTAAGGGACTATAAAGGATGCCTGGGATCAAACTTGAGTCAACTGCATGCAAAGCAAACTCCTTAGCCACTGTACTATATTTTTCCCATAATTCTTAATTTTAACAAAATGTTGGGGCCGGAGAGATAGCCCAGCGGGTAGGGCGTTTGCCTTGCTTGCCGGCCTGTGCCGGCCTGGGTTCAATCCCGGCATCCCATATGGTTCCTCGAGCACCGCCAGGAGTAATTCCTGAGTGCAGAGCCAGGAGAAACCCCTGAGTATTGCTGGGTGTGACCCAAAAAGCAAAAAAAAAAAAAATTTTAACAAAATGTTAAGGAAATAAATTAGTAAAAACCTAATCCAACACCCATCATCAAAGAGAGATTCAGAAACATGGTTTGATTATCAATAATAAGACATAAAATGGGTGTTAGTATATTTAGAATTAAGTAACATAGCTTGACAATCATTATACCTTTTCTTATAGACAGGTTTAGGACAGACAAATGCTTCTTAACATTATTAAATTATTTTTCAAATGTACAAAGCAAACGTCCTGGTATAGAGAGAGAAAAAATACCCTGTTATAAGAACGGACTCTAGTGCTCTCATTCTGGAGGATACAGAAATGGAAGTGGGACATCAACGTGTGTTGATACTACCTTCCGTATAAATTGGCTGTGTATCCATAAACATCCCATTGGAATCTGAGAAGGAATGTACTTAGACCGTTTCAGCATGCAAAATAGTATCACAAATAAATCAAATTTGAGGAAAGACAGGAATTTATAAGGGCAAAGGTTGACTGAATGTACTTAGAGCTTTAATAAGGTGAACTATGGGGAGTAACCTCATGTGAGGGTCACATAAGGAATACAGGAAGTTTTCATGAGGGAGCAATCCTGAGAATTTCACTTCTAGAAAGTTTCTTTCCTTTTGCCTTTATAGTAAGAGTTAAGAGACCCATTTTTTCACTTATTTTTTTTGAATGGTCATTTTTGTAGTTTTGTAATGAGAGAAGGCATAAGAAATGAAATCAAGATTTATCAATCCAACAATGAGAGGGGCCTGAAGTTAGGAGGCTCCTGAGAAGACCCTGTGACTTATAATTCTTACTCACCAACTCATATAGACTAAATAAGCAATTGCAATGTATTAGGTACCATAGGCAGTGATGGTTTACCTCTGTTATCTCAATGAATATTCAATGTATTGATTAACATTCCTAGAAAATTGGCATGATTCTTTCTTGATAAGAATATAATAATTAATGAATCTCTGTCCAGGCTGTTAGAAAACTTTTTTATTCAAATATTTTTATTTGACCCAGAATGATAATAAAATCAAGGAAGTTGGTGTAGGGAAGTAGGGAAGAAATGTTAAGCATTAGATGACTAGTAACTGAATTTTCACAGTTCAAGACATACATAAAGATGAATGGGAAAATAAGTATATTTCAAATGTCAAGAAACTCAGAAAAGCCTGTGACTGCAGAATGAGCTATACTTATACACACATCTATACCCAGGGCTCTGCCTCATGGACCCTGGATGGTTGAAGGTCTGACATAGAAAAAAGACTGGGTTCCCTGGGATGAACCCAGAGGTACGGCAGAGCCTGGCAAGCTACCCGTGGTGTATTCAATATGCCAAAATCAGTAACAATAATGGACTTCATTCCCAGTGAATGGATACATTATTGGTGCCCGCTTGAGCAAATCTATGAACAATGGGAAGACAAGTGACAAGTTATTTAGGGTGTTTCTGCCATTCATAAACTTTACAAAAAATAACTTGTGCTACTCTGATTCCAAGTTAATGTTATGTTTTATAATCAATTAAGTTGTTGTAAAAAATCAGCCAGTGACGTAGGAGACTAGAGCTCTATTTTGTGTAGAGACAACAGGTTCATGTTTACCCAATGTCTTCTGTCGATATTAAGGCTACTCCAGACATTTCTGAGAAGAGTAGAAGAGTTTCCACCAATTTATTGGACACCCTGGTGTCTCAACTCTCTCGATCACTTCTCAAAGTGCTCAGTTTAAATGTTATTTTACTGTCATCTCACCTCATTCTCAGAACATGAGTGAATTTGGGATTCTCTTTCAGTCATATTCTAGATATAAATTTCATGAAGCTCAGAGATGCAGTAGGTCATCCAAAATCATATGTAGCAGAGTCAGGCCTGAAATTCAGAAACTATTGCATTAGACAATCTATTTGTTCACCCTGTTGAGCTGAGTTATAACAGCTAATATTGCAAAAATATAATGATTACCTAGGGTAAAATTACTCCTTTAAACAGTGGCTGATTTTATAATTATTGGCCTCATCTGAATTGTGTGTGTTTTTTTTTTTTTTTTGGTCCTTAAAATACTTCTCAAATGCAGCAGCCTCTATCTGACCCTTGGCTTCTTGCAAAAACCTTTTTTGGTATGACTGGAAGACTTTTGAAATGCCATGTTCCTTTTAAAAAAATATCTGACTGGAGGATTTAGTCACACTTTGGATGCTGCCCTTTGGCCTAAACATAGCGAGGAAGTCCAAGTCTCTGAAACCTAGAAAGAAGAGTTTCAGCAGCAAAACCAATGTAGCTTTCAACATGGAATGTCCTTTGTTGAGGCAAGAGAAAGAATCTCTGTGTATGCTGCCTGTTTTGAGAACTGGAAATGATCGCTCGACAAGAACTGAGTGCTGGAAGGAGGTAAAAGGACATGTATGATAGCCGTTCAGAACCTGCATTGCAAAACATAAAGGAGAGAGAGAGAGAGAGAGAGAGAGAGAGAGAGAAAAGGGGTGGATTTACTATAGAAACAGGCTGAGGCAAGGAGGTGGGTGGCAGGAGTGAAACTGGGGACATTGTGAGGCAAATGTACACTGGTCAAGTGACAGGCGTTGGAACACTGTGACTGCAACTCAATCGTGTATAACTTTATAACTGTGCCTCATGCTAATTCAATAAAATATTTTTTCTTATAAAAACTGCCTATTTCACAAGGAAAATCATATCCCCACTCATC
The DNA here is from genome assembly GCA_021461705.1 of Cryptotis parvus. NCBI lineage: Eukaryota > Metazoa > Chordata > Mammalia > Eulipotyphla > Soricidae > Cryptotis > Cryptotis parvus. Next base: position 13,755 of record JAJIBD010005290.1, read on the forward strand.
ACTTGGCCAATCAATAAGGGGAGATAGGGAAATTGCCCCTCTAGGACCTACCTCGTGATTGATCTAGGGCCTCCCCCTGTGTTTCCAGGACATGGTGTCATCTCCCACCATCACATTTTGTTCTTCATATGATTAACTGGTGATTAAGGTTAAAAATGGGACTTATTTTTTATTTTCATATAAATACCATTTGTACTTATAAATTAATCTCAGAAATATTAATCCTTAGAAGCAATTGAGTAAATAACTGAATGATGGCTGGTCCAAGGCTTTGTAGAGAAATATGAAAATAGAACCCACTTCTGAACTACAGAAAGGGGCAATGCCTCTCACATCAGAAGCCAGAAACTTCTATTTCTCCTTTCATCTTTCAGGGTATGATCCTTTCTCAGCATTCCCAAGGATATCAGATATATAAATTAAAAGTGCATTGGGACATTTGCCTTTAAGAAGTGATAGATGCCAAAAGAGTATGGCTTCTTGATTTATATACACGCTGTACTTCAACAGATGTTGAGAACTTAGGACCTGGTCCTGGTGCCTACCCAGCAGGGAGGAAAGAAAGTGGAAAGAAAGGTCATCTCCAGAATTCTGCCTGGCAATATTTTAGCAGTTATGGATCAGAGTATTCATGGTTAGAGAAAAATAATCAGAGGGAGTTTGCTCTCAATTCAAGAGTATATCCATCAGTGTGACCTTCTTGAATTATCACTAGCATTGCAGAAATACAGGTTAGAGTTAGCCTAGACACCTGGCACCATCCCTGTACTAATACAACACAGGATGAGAAAGCAGACTCTCGGGAAGGAAGCTCATCTCCCTTCAGCAATATGACAAGGCAGAGGGTAAATTCCTAACTGTGCCCTGTTCAACTTTCTGCCAAGTAATCTCTGTCATCCCTGGAGGTTTGGAAAGAGGCCAGAAATTGCTGCAAGCATGAACGCAGGTTATTTTCCCACTCAGCTCTGCACGTTAGTAATTGTCACCCCTCAAACTGTACGGTTGGCTCAGAGGAGTGGTGAATGTCAGGTTCCCAGAGCTCTGGAATACCTGTGAGGAGCTGCTACATTCAACTCCCTTTTCTCCTTATGCATTTTCTCTTTTCTTACTCCTTACTCATGTATTTGCTCAATTGTGAAACAGTTGGGAGTTGGAGCTGATTGGTAGACCAAGACTTTCGATTTCAGATGGAAATTCCTGCTCTTGCACTTAAGGCAAATGCAGTGTTCTCTCTGCACTCCACTTTCTTTATCTCCCTTATCTATAAAATCAAGACAAAAATTTCTACACTGAAGACTGTTGCTCTGATGACATTGTGGTTTTCAACTCTGTCTGCACATTAGAATTTCCCACGAAGTCTTAAAATACCAAAATGTTAGCTCCACCTACACCCAGTAAATAAAACTCTTGGGAGTATGGACCCAAGCATGTATTCTAAAGTTCCACAGGTAGTTCTTAGAGTAAACCCAGATTATGATATCTAGAAAGAGATAATGTATAGATACTAAACAACAGAGTACAATCATAATATACCATTAATAACACCAATATTACTTTTTTACAAATTATTAAAAAATCTTTTAAATTACTGCTCCCCTTTCTTCTAAGAAAGGAAGTCTGGTTATATTCAAACTGTAAATTAGAGCATACCCCAGTGATTTTCACTAACCACTAAGCTGTTTGGTGAGACAATGAAGGTGGTTTACAACAGTCAATCATCCATGAAGATCTCAGATTTTCAAAACACATCAAGCATTCCCTATGGCATTACCTCTAACCATGCACACTTCATCCAACATGGGTCAATGCCAGTGGAAATACTTCCGTTGAAGCCTGGTGCTCTCATTTCCAGTCACTGATGAGCTCCTAGGAGGCAGCTGTCACCATTTGCATCCCAGGTTACCTTGCTCTGCTGTAAACACATGAGTCACGATTGGTCCCAGCAGGTTGACTAATAAGCAGCTGTGGACCATCCTGTCTGGTGGCTTAGGCTGTTGAGATAATTCTCTTGATACCTATGAGGGAGTCGTGAAGTTGAGCTCTGCATTCTAAAAGATATCTTTGCTGATTGTTTAGCTTGAGTGACTGATGTTGATTTCTGCTTTCTTTAGGACCCTTACACGGATAGCAGAATTAATGTAAAAAGAGGGCAAACTGCCTTTTCATTAGCTGAGGCAATGGGTCAAATAGATTAGCATAGATAATGTTGTACTAACAGATAATGTTGATCTTGGCAGTTCCCAGACAATCCCAAGCTACACTTGATATACAAGTTCCCTTTCTTTTTTTCCAAATTATGTTCTGAGTGCAGTTAGCAGAAGGGCGGGCTAAAGATTATGTAACTTTCCTGTTTCATTTCTATCTGAGGGGTACTCATGGGAGGGGCAAAAAGGGAAGCTAACTTTGGTTTTAAGACAAACATTTAAATTTTTTCTCAAATATACCCACCCTTTTCCTTCCAGTCAGCCAACTGTCAACTGCCCTCTTCCAAAGACAGTGCATCAATGCTTATATGTAGCCAAGGTCTCCACAGCACCTGCATTCTGTCTTGCCTCAGAGAATAACCGAAAAATGCATCATAACATCAGATCAAATGTTTCAATCCCTTACCTGAAATTCGTTGGTACTTACCCCTTCTCCTTCTCAGGATCAAATCTCTTTGACTTGACTTACTAACAAAATCTACCAGAATTGAGCTAAGTTTATTACTTTTCTACTGCCATATCTTCCTATATTCAGAACTATCAGAACTAATGTCTCTTTTGCTCTGGAAGCTACACACACACGCACACACACACACACACGATCACGATCCACGATCTTCCCGTTCATCATCTATTTGCTAGAGCGGGCACCAGTAATATCTCCATATGTCCTGTCTCATGCCAGTAGAGCCAAGGGCATCGGATTGCTACAGTAACATAAAGAGCCTCAAACCATTATATTAGGTCATGGGAATGACCTAATATAATTATTACTGGAATTTGGCATATCAAAAACAACACGAGTTTTATTATTCCATACAAATTTCAGGAGTGTTTGTTCAATTTCTTTGAAGAACATCATGGTTATCTTTATAGGGACCACATTGAATCTGTATAAAGCTCTAGGGAGTATTACCATTTTGATAATGTTAGTACTTCCAATCCATGAGCAGGGAATGTGTCTCCATTTCCTCAGGTCTTCTTTTATTTCCTGAAGTAACGTTTTGTAGTTTTCTTTGTAGTGATCCTTTACATTCTTTGTCAAACTGATTCCTAGGTATTTTATTTTCTGCGGCACAATTGTGAATGGGATAGTTTCTTTTATGTCCTGTTCTTCTCTTTCTGTTTGCATATAGGAAGACCATTGACTTTTGGGTATTGATTTTGTACCCTGCTACTCTGGGAGGTATCACTTTTCCCCAACCTCAAGCTCTACTACAGAGCAGTTGTAATTAAGACAGTGTGGTATTGGTATAGAGACAGACCCGTAGACCTATGGAATAGAACTGAGTATCCTGAAACACATTCTCAAATATACAACCACTTAATCTTCGATAAAGGAGCAAAACATATTAAGTGGAGCAAAGAAAGTCTCTTCAACAAATGGTGCTGGGAAAACTGGGCAGCTACGTGCAAAAAAAATGAACTTAGACCTCCTTCTAACGCCATGCACAAAAGTCAGATCAAAATGGATTCTAGATCTCACCATCAGACATGAATCTATAAGGTACATCAAAGAAAACATAGGAGAAACGTTCTACGACATCGACACCAAAAGTATCTTTAAAGACGACACACCACTGACCAAGCAAATGGAAGCAAAGATAAACAAATGAGATTATATCAAATTGAAAAGCTTCTGCACCTCAAAAGAAACAGTGACCAAGATACAAAGACAATCCACAGAGTGGGAAAGGATATTCACCCAATACCCATCTGACAAGGGATTAATATCCAGGATATATCAGGCACTGGTAGCACTCCACAAGAAAAAAAGAGCCAACCCCATCAAAAAATGGGGAGAAGAAATGAACAGAAGCTTCCAAAAAGAAGAGATTCTAATCGCCAAAAGGCATATGAAAAAGTGCTCTTCATCTTTAATCATCAGGGAGATGCAAATCAAAACAACAATGAGGTGCATCTCACACCACAGAGACTGGCACACATCCAAAACAGCAAGAACAACTGGTGCTGGCGTGGATGTGGGGAAAAAAGGACTCTGATCCACTGTTGGTGGGAGTGCCAACTGGTCCAGCCCTTTTGGAAAATAATATGGGCATTCCTCCGAAAACTAGATATTGAGCTCCCATTTGATCCAGCAATAGCACTCCTGGGAATATACCCAAGAGACCGAAAAAAGATAGCAGAAACACTATCTGTACTTCTTTATTCATCTCTGCGCTATTCACTATAGCTAGAATCTGGAAACAACCTAAATGCCCGAGATCAGAGGACTGGCTAAAGAAACTGTGGTTCATCTACACTATGGAATACTATGCAGCTGTCAGAAAAGATGAAATTATGAAATTTTCCTGCAAATGGATGGACATGGAGACTATCATGCTGAGTGAAATTAGTCAGAAGGAAAATGACAGATATAGAATGACTGCATTCATTAATAGGACATAAATAGATACCAGTGTTTTACTAAATGTGTGAAATGGTAATGGCAGATTAAAACTCACCATTCCATTGAATATACACAAAGAGACTTAAGTGATAAACTCTAAATATCTGCAGGGCTAGCCACAATGTGTAAAAGAAGAGGGAGAGAGATGCAGAGACAGAGAGAAAGAGAGAGAGAGAGAAAGAGAGGAAACTGGGGTACCTGCTATTAAGGCAGCCTGGGGGTAGGCTGGAGGGGTGGGGTACATTGGTGGTGGAAATTGGGCACTGGTGGAGGGATGGGTGCTGGTATACTGTATTACCAAGAACCAATTATGAACACCTTTGTAATTGTATGTTTCACGGTGGTATAATAAAAATTTTTTAAAAAAGTACAACCACGAGCAGCTTGCCAGGCTTGCAGAGCGGGAGGCATACTCTTTTAAACGCCTCCAAATAAAGCACTTATTGATGAACCGTGCGGCCGCAAGCGGCCGCATGAGCAGGCTGTGATGGGCAGGTCTGCTGGGTGGAGTTCTGATGAGAGGGAAGTCCAAATGTGGAAAATGGCCGGCGCCCGTGGGAGTGGGGGGGGTCGTCTGAAGCTTGTGAGGCTCTGCCGGGATGGTGGGCCAGGGCTAGAACCCGCCACACCTCACGACTGCCTCATGTATGGCTGGGCACAGGGAGAGCAAGGAACAGCTCTGCCCCATGTCTGAGAGTCTCTGGACCAGCATAGCTGGGCGGATTGAGAAAAAACTGCTGCAGGGTGGGTGTTGATGATCCGGGCTGATATATATATATATATATATATCAGCCGGATCATCTACACACAATTATATATATAAACATACAATTATATATATGTATATGTATATATCTATCTATATCTATATCTATCTATCTATCTATCTATCTATCTATCTATCTATCTATCTATCTATCTATCTATCTATCTATCTATCATCTATCTATCTATCTATCTATCTTTCTATATATATATATATAATTTTTTTGTTGCTTTTTGGGTCACCCAGCAATGCTAAGGGATTACTCTTGGCTCTGCACTCAGGATTTACTCCTAGCAGTGCTCAGGGGACCATATGGGATCCGGGGACTCGAACTCAGGTTGGCCACATGCAAAGCAAATGCCCTACCCACTGTGCTATCGCTCTTGCCCCTCCACCCATATTTTTAATCTTTTTCCCCTTTTATTGATTTTAGAACAAGATCCAGCAGTGCTCAGTAGCTACTCAGACTTATTTTTCTTTAGGGTCTTGGATCTACATTCTTCCACCTACCTGGCTCACTCTTTCATTGAAACTAATTTCCAGAATCTTTCCTCAACCTGGGAGCCAGAAAGATAGTCCAGCAGGTAGGGCGTTTGCCTTGCACGTGGTCAGCCCATGCTGGCCTGGATTTGATCCCGGCATCCCAGGTGGTCCCCGAGGCACCACCAGGAGTAATGCCTGAGTGCAAAGCCAGGATAAACCCCTGAGCATTGCCGGGTGTGACCCAAAAAGCAAAAAAGAAAAAGAAGAGAAAAGAATCTTTCCTCAACTTAAACTTCTTTAGAGAAGACTTTCCTTCCCCCTACAGCTCCGACTCCAACCTCTTACCCTTGAATTTCTGATTCTATCTTTGCCTCAGACTTTGTTGTTACCACTTGTCTAACCATAATTTAAGTATCCTAGAGGAAGGCCTTAGTTCTTAAATTCTAACCAGAATGTAAGTGCCCTTGAGGAAGAATTCTGACATCCTTATCCCAGTATTGATTATATATCCATTTTGTCTCCATATTTTTTCTTTGTACCCCCAATTAAAATATACTCTGTTGACATTTGCTAAAGGCATATATTCACATCCATTCATCAGGTTGACTAGCAAACGTCAAAGGAAAACATTGCCAGAGAAAATATAAAACAAGTTACTTCTTCACAGGGCAACCAGAATTAGTGCCTACCTATATTGTGTAAAGTACTTACATTATGTATGGTATAACATTAAATTTTAATAGCCATATTGAGTATAACTGATATGCCTAAAACCTCACAACATATGAGCATTATTTTAAAAAAATGAACAGGTGTTGATGAGGACATGAAGAGACAGGGCCCTTGTGCACTGTAGGATGGAACAGAAAATGGTAGAGGCACTATGGAGAGCATGATGTGGTTTCCTCAAAAGTAGGACACCTTTTCTAGGTTTATTCCCCCCCAAAGTTATCATATGTTTTATCCAAACAAATTATGCATTTATTGGAAATTGTAATTTTAAAGAACTCTTTACTAGATTAGTATAAAGGTGAGCCTACTCTTAATGACTCAGAAGAATAACATAGCTGACCATTATTCAGTACCTACCGCATCTAAGGTACTGCCATTTTCTGTTTGTGGAAGCTCAGAGGCTCCCCATTATGAGCCTGTCTAGTGTCATTGAATTGATGTGATGAGACCAGGTAAACCAGACACTTCTATGTTAGGCAGACATTTATCCCATTGTCTCCCTGACTGCCTACTGCTTACTGAAATTTAAGGTTTCTCACATTTGCAAGAACATATCATGAGCTGAGTTTAAGGTATAGATTTTATCTCTTCAATACAAAAATAAAGCTATTGATAACATCTCAGAACAACAACAAGGTGGGATTTCATTTCTCACCTCCACAAATTATTTTTGAAGAGTTCACTGTGACTATATAATAGAGGATCATTAGCCTATATAAAGGTATTTCATTAAAGATGGTATAATCTTTAAAATCCTTTAAGGGAGCCACCAATTTTGTGACCTAGAATTGGGCTAAAGTGAATGAGTTCTGAAGTTTTGGAAAGATTATTACCAATTGATATGTAGACCTGAGGAAGCCCTAGATGTTTTTCTACTTTAAAGCTGCCTCCTGGTCTGGGAAATTCTCACAAAGCTCTGACTTTCCAATTTAAGTCTTGAGCACAGAGAGAACATTATTATAGGACTTTTCACTTTAAATTTCCTACAAGGAACCTTTCAATATTTTTTGTTTTTTTCCAGAGTTTCTCCTATGGTTGACTCAGATCTATGACCACTGAGCAGTGACTTTCTTGCTAACTGATGAAGGTATATAGATGCTCTGTGGGCTTAGAAACCAGCAATATTATGATTAATATTGTTTCTTGTTTAGATGTCCCTTTCCCCACACTTTGCAGGCACATTACTCATGGGTTATTGATTCACCCTGTCTTTAAAAAAAATAAAATAACTGCTTTGTTTGTAAGCCTGGTGACATCCTGTGGGGATGAACACTATCCCAATTTCTTGAACCTGAATGAGAATGGTTATTTGCAGAGCTCAGAATACTCAGAGCTCAGAAATACTACTGAGCTGGTTCCTTTGGATAATAGTACATTTTTAAGCAACATCAGACAGGCGCTCTAGATGGACTTTCTCATTTAATTATTGCATGGCATCTTTGCTAATTCTTCGTCCATTTCTTAGATGGAAGGACTGAACACACTGGTCTTTCTTGCTTTTTTTTTTAATTAAACATTTTATTATACCACCGTGAGATACACAATTACAACGTTGTTCATGTTTGGAGATTTCGGTCAAATAGTGTTCCAGCATCCGCCCTCCACCAGTGCCCATTTCCCACCACCAATGTCCCCAATTCCCGTCCCCCTCCCATAGCCTGCCTAAATGGCAGGTTCTTTATCTCTTTTCTTTCTCCCTCTCTCTCCCTTTCTTTTTTAAAATTTTTTATTTTTACAATAACAAAGATATATAATTAAAAAGTTCATATTTGGGTTTTGGTCATACAGTGTTCCAGCACCCATCCCTCCACCAGTGCCCATCTCCCACCACCAGCGTCCCCGGTTCCCTCCCCATCCCCCAGCCCTCCTCCATGGCAGGTTCTTTATTTATTTTCCTTTTTAATCTCTTTCTCTTTTCCTTCCCCTCAGATTATGGATTACAGAACATACATTAAAGGGTTGTCATGTGTATCTTTTTGCCTCTATTTAATGCTCAGTTCTAGATTGGCATTAGTACCCTCGACAATTGTTAGCACACTGTTCCATTTTCTGTCTTTTCTAGCCTCCTGACTCCCACACGTTTGTGATAATTTCCACCTTTGACAAGACCTCCTGATATTTGTTTCACTTGACCTTGGATATTGGATCATAATATGTACATATATATTTATGTTATGCAAATAAATGCAGCCATTCTGTATCTGTCTCGCTCCTTCTGGCTAATTTCGCTCAACATAATCTTCTCCATGTCCATCCATTTATAGGCAAATTTTATAACTTCATTTTTCCTAACAGCTGCATAGTGTTCCATTGTGTAGATGTACCAAAGCTTTTTTATCCAGTCATCAATTTTCGGGCACTCTGGTTGCTTCCAGATTCTGGCTATTGTGAATAATGCTGCTATGAACATAAAAGTAGGGATGGTGTTTCCGCTGCGTATTTTTGGTTTCCCAGAGTAGATTCCCAGGAGTGGTATGACTGGGTCAAATGGGAATTCAATTTCTAGTCTTTGGAGGAATGTCCATATTGTTTTCCAGAAAGGCTTTCCCTTCAACAACGCAATCCTTCTTTTAAAGTTGGTTGTGTGTCTATGAATTTCCTGAGTTGTTGTTTATCAGTGAAGTTGTATATCTTTCCTCCACATCTGAAAGTAATTCTAGCTGGGTAAAGAATTCTTGGTGAAGCCTGCAGTTCATTGGTCCATTGAGTCTTTTCACAATATCCCTTCATTGTTTTTGGGCTTGGAGTGTTTCATCTGAGAAGTCTGCTGTAAATCTCAGGGATGCTCCTTTGTATGTGATTTCCCTCTTTGATCTTGCTGTTTTCCAGTATTCTATCTCTGTCTATCGTTTTTGTCATTTTAATAAGGATGTGTCTTGGAGTATTCTTAGTGGGGTTTGTTTTAGCTGGTATCCCTCACGAGCCTCCTGTATCTGGGAGTATGCTTTCTTCAGTTCGGGGAACTTCTCAGGTATGATGGCTTTGACAGTTTCTTCTTCATCAGGCTTTCCTTCTTGCCCTTCTGGGACCCCAATGATGCGTATGTTGTTCCTTTTTGGCTTTATCCCAATTTTCTCTGGTAGTCTGTTCATTGATTGTGAGTCTTTTCTCCATCTTCTGGTGTTGTCTACAGAATCTCTGAACCTCATCTTCGAGATCACGAATTCTTTCTTCAGTAGCTGTTACTCTGCTTTGGAGGCCTTCCCCTGTGTTTTTCAGTTCACTTACCTCATTTTTAATATCTGTTGTTTCTGCTTGTACTTTAGTCTGAAATTTACTCAACTCTGCTCTCATGTCCTCTTATATTTTATTGACTTTGTATTCCATTGTTTCTTTGAATTCCTTGTGCATCTTTAACAGTTCCTTCCGAAATTCCTTTTCAGAGAGGTTATATAGCTCATCATTATTGCTTGAGTAATCTATTTAGTGACTTCAATCGTGGAGCTTGAAGGAATTCTGCGTTGCTTTACCATGATGACTATCATAGGTTGAAACTGTGTGTTATAGGTTACTAGTCAATAGAGTTAGTAGGTGCCTGAATTACTTTGCAGTTAGGGATGTATAGCAAAGAATGTAGGGGCAAATGCTCAGTGGTATCTCAGGCAGATAGATATTACTTCATGCAGGCGGGCGCAAGCATCAGCGCAGTTTTGAATTTTGGAGTGTCGCTGGGTGGTTCCAGAGTCAGGGGGTTGGGGTGGAGGTAGTCCAGTGGAATATTCGAAAAAGCTGGGTGTGGCTTGGTCCCCTTCTCAAAGGTTCAGCCCTTTATGCTGGAAAGGGGTGCCTCGGGGGCTGCCCGCTGTGGGAATCTCTTGCTGTTTTTAAGTGATCTATTAAATGGCACAAAATTAGTAAGTAACAGAAGTAGAGTATAAACTCCTATACTTAACCATTGTTCTGGGTTTTTCTATCTAATTTGTATATTCTTATTATTTTTAATCTGATTTTTTTAAATTTTATTATACCACCATGAGATATACAATTACAAAGATGTTCATCTTTGGGTTTCCAGTCATACAGTTCCAGCACCCATCCCTCCACCAGTGTCCACTTGACACCACCAATATCCCCTTGATTCCTTCCCCCTCCCCAGCAGGGGAGATAACAATTTTATCCCCTCTATGGCAGGCACCTTGCCTTCTCTTTCTCTCTCTCTTTCTCTCTCTGTATCTCTCTCTTCCTTCTCTTACATTGTGGCTTTCAATACATACATTTAAAGGTTATCATGTATATCCCTTTGCCTATGTTCAATGATCAGTTCTAGGTTGGTATTATTTCCAACAATTATTAGCACACTGTTCCCTTCCCTGTCTTACCTAACCTCTGACTCCTACACACTTGCTGTAGATTCCACCACTGACAAGACCTCCTGATCCATATTTTGCCTGGTCTTGGATATTGGTATCATGCTATTTTTTATATCTCTCAAGTAAATACAGTCATTCTATATCTGACCTTTTTATTCTGGCTAATTTCACTCAGCATGATCCTCTCCATGTCCATCCATTTATAGGCAAACTTTAAGACTTCATTTATCCTAACAGCTGCATGGTATTCCATTGTGTAGATGAACCACAGTTTCTTAATCCAATCTTCTGTTCTTGGCACTCTGGTTGTTTTTTAGATTCTGGCTATTGTGAATAGTGCTGCTATTAACATAGAAGAGCAGATGGTGTTTGTGCTGTGTGTTTTTGGCCTCCCAGGTATATTCCCAGGAGCAGTATGGCTTGGTCAAATGGGGAGTCAATTTCTAATTTTTGGAGGAATGTCCATATAGTTTTCCAAAAAGGCTGTACCTGTCGACATCCCCACCAACAATGGAGGAGAGTTCCTTTCTCCCTTCATCCACACCAGCACTTGTTGTTCTTGCTCTTATGGATGTGTGCCAGTCTCTGTGGTATGATATGATATCACATTGTTGTTTTGTTAATCTGATTTTTTAAAAGCATACCTTAGTTTTATTATTTATAGTGGTGCACTTTTTGCATCATAATATTCATTAATCAACCTACATCTATATTATATTAAGATCACCACAGAAAGTCCAATTTTATCCATTATCATACAATTATCCCCTTTATCCCTATTTACTCACCCCTCTTCCCCTCTTATCCATCCCCTTTGATAGCTATTAATTGACTTTATAGCCGAAAAGTTTATTTTTGTTTTGTCCAGCTCATCTCTTTGCTTACTCTATGTACCATATCTGAGAGAAAGCTATATAGTGTCTGGCTGATTTCACTAAGCTTCATAAACTTTGAACTTACCCAAATTATTGTAAATGGCAAGATTTCACCTATTTTTAAATAGTGACTAGTATTGCATAGTGTCTATTTACACAGCACAACTATTTATTCTTTTGCCAGTCAATGGAAACTTACACTGTTTATAGTTCTTGTCTATTTTAAGTAATGTTGCAATAAACACGGGATGCCTATATCTCTTTGAATTTGCATTTTGTAATTTTCAGGTAAATACAAAAAGCGGGTCTGTATGTCATTTTATTTTTCATGAATGTTGATACTGTTTCTATAATGACTTAACAATTCACATTCCACCCAACAGTGAAAAAAGGAGGCCTTTTTTTCCCCATGTACTTTCAATGCTTATTTTTTGTCCTTGGAAAATAGTCACTCTCATATGCATGACTTAACCTTTTGCTGTTCTTTTGATTTTCATATTCTTAACAATAGAAGATTGTTGCAGGACTCCTAAGGGCCGCTGCATCTGCTCTGGATTGCCTCCCACAGATCACTCCGTAGATAAGGGGGTAGTCTAAATGTGGCAGTTTATCCGACCATGTATGCTGTACTAGCTGGTATAAATATTCTCCCATGCTATCACAATCATCGTGGGACTAGCTAGATCTTACCAGCATATTAGCCTGGCCACGTAAGGACACCTAAGTAATTAGACCAGAGAGAAATGCTGATTGCTTCCAAACAAACAAGCATGGCTCCCTGATAAAATATAAAACTACAATGAAGTAGAGGAGACTTGTGAAGGCTTGGAGGAATATTTAACTGGCATTGGTGTTGATCTTTGGTACAGTGACATGCCATCTCAGAAACCCCCTTCTCTACATTTCAAAGGCCTTCCCTTCCCGGCTCAAAACATTAGCACAGTAAAGGCCCTAGGTGAGATGCAGGGAGGGGTTACCTGAGGGCATTGGACCCTCCCTGCTTTCCATAACAATGGGAGGAAGGTCTGAGTTGCTGGGGGTATAAACTTGCCGGTTCCCGCTCTCCCGGGCTTCTTCTTCCCGGTGGAATCTCGCCTTGTAAGCGTTTTTCCCCTTGGAAGTTATACACGTGGTGGTCGCCATCTTGGCCTACACGTGGCTGGGGTTCTAGCCTGGAATCCTAAGCATCGGGTTTTTCCTTTTGCTGATTTGTATGCCTGAACCTGTGATAAGTAAAGTCTTTTTAAAACCTCATCGGATCCCTGAGTGTTCATCCATTCCTCGCCCGGCTTCGGAGGTAGAAGGGAACTTCGCTTCCCGGCACTGTCGGGGACCCGGCAAAGCGCCCGACAGAAGATGATGAGCATTTTTTCACAAACATATTGATCATCTGTATGGCATCTTTGGACAAGTGCCTATTCAGCTTTTGATCCATTAGAAATATTTACCTATTTGCTATTGATTGATGAATTTTATAGGAACTTTGGGGAATGCACTTTTGGCATTAACCCTTCGTCAAATGTCAATTGTATCACTTGTCTTCCCATTGTTCATCGATTTGCTTGAGCAGGCACTAGTAACATCTCCATACTTCCTGTCGCATGCTAGTGTAGCCCAAGAGCATCTGCTCACACCAGGAACACGAAGAGCCTCAAATCATTCATTCAGGTCATGGGATTGAGGCCTATAATTGTTACTGGTTTTCAGCATATCAAATGCAACACGGGTAGCTTGCCAGGCTCTGCAGTGTGGGTGGTATACTCTTGGTAGTAGGCTCTCAGTTTGTGCATTTGCTTATGAACTGCAATGGGGGAGAGCTTATCTCTCTTATCAGCTTATCTCTTAGGTGGAGCTCTGATGAGCTGTGGAGTCCCGATGTTGAAAATGGCCCTCATGGTATGGGGGATTCCTCTAGCTTCTTGTGAGGCTCTATTGGGATGGGGGCCAGAGCTAGAAATCGCCTTCCCTCCCAGATGCCTCATGGTCAGCTGAGCACAGGAAGAGCAGGTAGCATCTCTGCCCCGTGTATCTGTGTCTCTGTTTCAAGCATACCTGGACTTGAAATAGGCCTCCTTCTATGATTCCTTCTGTTAATTTTGTGACCATTGGTCTGACATGAAAGTCTTTAATCGTTGTGAAATTTTCTATGTATGATGTTAGAGAGTGGTCTGGTTTTCATTCTTTTGTGTGTGACTGCCCAAGTTCCCCAACACTGTTTATTGAAGAGATTTTTCTTGCTCCATTATAAGGTTTTGCTCCTTTGTGACTCCAAATTAAAGTTTTAAAGACCTATTATAATTATTGCTATGAATATTTGATTGCTTATTTATTGAAAACATGGTCTTGAATAATTAGAATGTTGTCGGGGAATGCCGCCGGGGTCCCCGACAGTGTCAGGACAGAGGTTGTCTTCTACCTCCGAGGACGCCGGGAGAACAGATGAAAACTCTGGTGCGGTGCAGTTCCAAAAATGGCTTTTAATAGTACAAAAGCTCTTCCACAGCACTCCAATATAATGAACAAACTCTAGCTCTGGTCCGAACTTAGACCATACAAAAGAGCCTAAGTCTCCCACCAAAAGAGAGAGAGGATCTCACCTGAGCTGAGTCCTACCCAGAAGAAGGAGCAAAAGGCCAAAGAGCAAAAGGCCAAAAGCCAAAAGCCAAAAGCCGCAGGAGCCAAAAGCTGAAAACTGAGGAACCAGGCAAAGGTGAAGGGGGCCTCAAGTCAGCCCCTTATATTCACCAAAGTAATCCAACTGGGAGGGGCATGTCAACAAAGAACTCTAAACAGAGTGTAGTGCCACACCCTATTGCAGGTATAAACAAAGGTTATGCCAAGGACTAAGGAGATTATCTCTTATGTAAAACACTGGAGAGAGAGAGGGCTGATATAAAGTAATACATCTTAACTTCATGAGCTTCATGTAATCTAGATGGTACCCACAAGGTCCTTCTTATTATTATCTGCACCAGGGTGATTCTGAGTATCTTGTTCTCGTGTACTGAAAGGGTCACTCTCACCTGCTTAGAGCAAACTAGTATGATCCTTCCTATAGTCTTCCTATAGTCTCAGCATAGCCAGGGTGGTAGTCTCCTGGTAAATTCTAACTGTCCCACGCTGGGTGCAGTGGGTATAAAGAGGAGCTGTGCCCAATCTAGAAAACACAGAAGTCTTAGTAGATGTATAAGTCAGAAGTTATTCAATCAAGGTGACTTCTGTAAGTGCCACACCCTCTAGCAGTGTTTACATAGAAGAGAAGTCTCATTAGAATGAACCTTGACTTAAGTAGATTAAGCTGAGAGTGGGCAAAACAACAAAACTCCCAGAATAGCTAAACCTGTCCCCCAACAGAATGTGTTTTTCATATGCTTTTTAATCACTATTTAATTTCTTTTTTACACACATTCTTCAACATTTCACCTCTAACCACTCCCATACCTTCTGCTGTGTGTGTGCATGCACACACACACTCACTCACTCTTTCTCTCTCTCTCTCTTTCTCTCTCTCTCAAAGCTATGTCCATATATATGCCAGGTCCAGGCCCATAAATCTGGACATAAATCCTTTTCATAATATCAAGTTACTCTTTTAATACATGATCAATTTGCCTGTTTCTCAAAGTAATACATAACCTATTACGTATAAGTCTCTTTAGAAATTAGGGTGAATGTTTTGAAAAGGAAGCAGCTTTCCTGTTAAAAATGGAACTCCAGAAAAAGTAGAGTCTGACAAGCTGAAACCTCTTAGAACTTGCTTTATTTCACCTTGGAAACTAACAACCTGACTAATTGGGTTGGATAAACACGTTCTCTATATCTCTTGGGCAAAAGCAGTTCAGAATTTCCCTTCTAAACAGTGACAATAACCAGCTGTATGTAAGAAGGCAAGCTGGGAGACCTAGGCTAAACCTCAGCCTTGTTCCTTACCAGTCTTGCAATCCTGGTCGTATTAGAGTCTTGGTTTTCATATCTTTAACGTGAGTCTGATCAAAGACTGAATGAAGTCCCATGGGAGGAAGACTTCCTCCATTGTGCAGTGTAGCAGTAGACCCTCACAAATGTGCAATCAAAACTTAACATGCTAGCAGAAACTTCAGAATGTCCGAACAGTCTTCCTGTAAAATGCTTTGTTAAAATGAGCACATGGCAACCTCATGATCGCCAAATTTCTAGAGGGATAACAGATGTGAGGCTTTAGCTGCTATATAATGAAAGAGTAAAGAAATGAAATGAAAAACAAGTAATTTACAGATTGTCAGAGAAACAAAGAGAAAGTGTCTAAGAATTATTTTTTTATCCTAGATATTGAATTTATGAGGTAAATTATTCTTGTTTTTTTTAAGTTAATTTAGCTAACTTTTTTTAACAGTTGGATGATTTCAGATTAGGAGAAATGAAGATAAAAATCAATACTCATTTGATGATAGGACAAAAAGTAACTATTACAGAATAAAATGTGTACTCTGTTCATATGTGACTCTAATGTGGACAGAACCCAGAGAAAACACTGTAACAGCATTATCTGGCAAACAGAATGCCTGTATCAATCAAAACCATATTTTCATGGGCTACCTACCAGGGCATAGATAACATTTTGTTATTACAGGCTTAAATCTAGAGACAGTTTGTGAGAGAACATTGTGAATAGTCATTTTCACACTGTCTTTTAATAACTGGTAGATAAAATGTGTTAAAGATAAAGCAACAAGGAATTAGCTATAATCTTCAGGGTACATGTCAGAATCAACACTATAGGACTTGGCTATTATTTCCCCTCTGATCAAGGAACATAACTCCTGTGTCTATGCTACCACAATGAAATAAAATTGTACTTTCTGTGATATCATGGATAGGGATGGACCCATTCCATTTGGCTCTCAACGATGTTTACCATCTTCTCTACCTGGAAGCTCTGAGGTTCCCAGGAGAGGGAGGTTTGTAGGTTTATATTAACAAAAGCTTTGTTCTCAATCTTCCAGACTTCCAAAGAGGTTATTTTTATGAAGAAGGTGAAAAATGATTCTCAATCTCTATGGCTATTTAACTTCTTGAAATATTTAATTTCTTGATATTTGGTTATTAATTTAAACAAGACTGAAGAGGGTTCTGTGAGAGAGCAAAAGGTTCAGGAGTTTTAACTGGTGGGAGCATGGATGGTGCTTCTTTTGGCAGCCACTTGAGACCGATGTGATATTCCTGACTATGTTGTTGATGGGCTACATGTCATGGTAGCCACTGTTTTATGATTAAGTGTTATTTGATTTTAGATAAAGTAACAGCAACTAAGATGTCTCTGTTGGTATTCATTCATTCATGACATGTTCTTGAAAGTTTTCTGATGTGTCAAGTGCCAGGCTACTTTGTTAGGAGAGCAACACATTGAAAGGGACTTCAAAAATTAAGATAATCAACATATTAATGCCATGTTTCAAGTTAATACAAGTGCTTGGGATGAATAGAATAACAAGATCTTCATTAAATACAGAATCAGTAATATAATTGGGCTATTTGGAACTTATAGCAAAAGGAAAATCTGAAGAACTGGTGAAAGAAGGAAAAAAAACTAATTTTGTCTATTGAAAATTTTGTTATTTTATTCATAATGAGTTTTCCACTAATTTTTAAATGTTGCATTTTATTCATTAGTCATTTTCCATTAATTTTTGTGCTTTAGTGTTGCATTATATGTTATTTGAGGAGTTTGGGTTTTCTTTTCTTCCCTAGGTTTGAATATAAATTTTGCATATGAGTGAAGTCAAATAACTTTAAAACTTCACATAGTCTCAATCCTTATGGATATAAAATCCTGCAGCACTTTAAAAGGTGATCAGTGCAAGCGGGCCTGGTCCTGTACCTGCTTTCCCTTGCATGCAGCTGACCCTGGTTCAATACCAGGATCACACATGGCACCCTGAACACTACTAGGAGTGAACCCTGAGCACAGAGGCAGGAGTAAACCCTAAATACCATGGGGTATGGCCCAACTTCACCTGACCAACAACTTAAAGAATCAAAAATGATGGACATAAGAAGAAAAGTTACGGAGAGATGGCCTCGGAACTAAGAGGAAGAAGAGCTTTCTCCAGAGCGGAGATTGGGGAACTTGTCTGCATTTAGTCAGGACCTCAGCAAGCTCTTGTTTTGTAGATATTTGATAAAGAAAAGGTAGCAGTGGCCCAGAGTAGGGCACTGGCCTTGCACATGGCTGATAAGGGTGCGATTCCTGTAATCCCAAACAGTCCCTTGAGCATGGCCAGGAGGAATTCCTGAGTGCAGAGCCAGGAGCAACCCCTGAGCATCGCTTAGTTTTCAGGCCTCCAAACAAAACCAACCAGCAAAAGAAAAGAAAAGGTAGCAGAAACCCAACACCCAACCAAGCTTTAAGTGAAGGGAGATGCATTACTAGGTGGGACTAAGGGGAGGAATTTACTGGAGGCAGCCTGCCAGGTGCTAATGACAGCATGTGTTTACTCAGGGCAGCACACGTCTGGGCAGCCCTGTGGCAGAGGACAAACCTCTCAGAGACAGATTCATTTTACAAGCTATTCTGATAAACACCATCCTTCTTTTCAAGGCTGTCACTGGAGACAGAAGCCAGAATGTGAAAACAAGTGAATAAATCAGACTCCTGAATGAGGAAGGTTTCTTGTGCCTGAAAATATCTTCATTCACTAAGTGATACTCACCTCATGGGGTGATTATCCAGTTATGGTCAGAATCCATGTGAATATAGCTGCCAACAACAAAATCCCTGATGGAAAAAGCCAGTTCAAAACCACAAGTACACAAACACAAAGAAGGAAGCATTCACTTTGGGAGGGAAAGTGTAGGGGGCAAAGACCAGGCTAGAGGTGACTAGGGACAGTGGTGAAGAGTCATGGGTATCTGGGTGGTATGCAGTAATTAGGTACCATAAATGTTAACACTATTATAACAACCTAAAATATAATAAGAAATAAATATGCAATTGTTTGAAATTGAATGTAATTAAAGCAAACATAATTCTGTCTCCTAAAATTAATATCAAGAATTATTTCAACAAAAAACCAGAAAATTAATTATTTCAAATTCATATTATTGTTAATATAAATCCAAATAAATATCCAAAATCTTAGCTAGCAGGTTGATTCTGAATTTTGACACTTATTCAGAGTCTTTCATTCATTATCTACCATGTAGTAACTGTCTTAGTTAATCAGATTCAGAATCAGGAATTTCAGAAGGTTGTTTTTACTTGTTCTTCAAATAAGACAAATAACTGTGAATTTATACTAACACAACCCAAGGGTCAAAAAGGAGGTATTCCATATACAGAGTGAGATAGGGAGTTAAAATATATATGTAAAATATCTAATCTAGACTGGGACAATAGTGGTATGTTTCTCATTAGCAATTGTTTGTTGGATTAATTTTTTAAAGGGCATTAAACCTACCCGTAGTATTTTTCTAAAGTTCGCTCAGAGTGATAAAATATTTCTTCAGGAGGGGAATAATTTAACCACCTGAAGATGAAATCTATGATGTTTGGTGTTTCTCACCCCCCAAAGACTTTCACTTTCCATTTCCTCTTACTTTTCCAAGAGGATCATAGTGTCACTTCTATACAGCAGTGTAGATGTAGTGCCTACACCATTAAAGTTTTTGCTTTACCCAAGTAGCCCTACTTTATTAGACTAGGAGATAGGAAAGTGATCATACTATTAAAGCAATCTATTTTTAGAATTGAAAAGTTAGGTTTAAAGTGAATTAATTTATTCATTATCAACACTGCGATATGACACAGGTTTTCAAAGACTTTATCAGTGTTCTTCAATGTCCAGTTCATGACTTGCAATTATAGAAAGGTTGAAAATCACTGACCTACCATCTTGACTTTAACTCCAGGTCTGTGGACCAGTATGCAGGACAGGTACTGGACCACAGGTATAAAAGAGGTTGAAGAACGATGATATAGAGGATGTGAGCCCACCTACATAAATCTTAAGACAGGAAAAGACTTTGTTATGATCATACTTACCTCTGCCCCCAGCGCCTTGATATATTATTTTCAACACTTGTGCAGAAGCAAGAATCTATACTACTTGGGGTGGGGCTGTGTGCTCAGTGAAGTTAGCAGCATGTTAGTAACAAGGCCTGTAGCCATGTTGTCATGTTATTTCCACACAAAATTTCTAGGTAGCAATTTGACCAAGTCCCGATTCCAAAAACCTGTAGTGAGATGAAGTTGACTGAAGCATACAACAAGCAGCTAGCCAATGCCGTCAATGACAAGTCAGGATTGCCAGGAAAGGCAAGGCTTTGTGGAAAGAAGCTCTATGATAACAGCATTTAAAGCAACAGAGAAAAGATAGTGTTACAGACGAAATTTGGGGTGAAGCCCAGTAGAGGAGGGAACATGATTTAGAGTTGCTTTTTAGGTGAGATTACCCTTGCTGCATTTTGTGGCTTAGAGAGGAAAAAGAAATGGTTGGAGACAAGTACCTCAGGGGAGGTCATTACATGGTCCAGGTAGAGACTATGAGATTAATGACAGCAGTGCTAACACTAATGGATTTGCTGCCCTAAGTGTAAAATCAGGTATTGTGTTGCATAGCAACTACCTACAACAAAGTCTGATTTACATAATTAACCTATGAGATCACAGTCAGGGTTTCTCTACCTGCTACACACAAGTACCATCAAAATCAGATATAACCCAGACACTACGACTAACATAACTTTCCCCATCCCTGTAATTATGAACTGTAATTTATCTCCTCAGTCTTAAACAAATGACTCTTCTTTCTAAATACACCTTTTTAAGATCCATCTCCTGGAATTTTAACTAAGAACTTGTTACCAACCCCCTACATGCTTTGTTTCCAAACTAAGTAAATGTTTTCAAAAAGATTTATGGGAAATGGGGTTGTATTACTGTATCACTGTCTTCCCGTTCATCATTGATTTGCTCGAGCGGGCACCAGTAACATCTCCATATGTCCTGTCTCATGCTAGTAGAGCCCAAGGGCACCTGCTTGCTCCAGGTACATAGAGAGCCTCAAACCATTCCACCAGGTCATGGGAATGAGGTCTATAATTGTTACTGGTACTTGACATATCAAATACGACATGGGTAGCTTGCCAGGCTCTGCCGTGTGGGTGGCATATTCTTGTAGTCACCTCTGATCTCCAGCATTTATTGATGAACTGTGTGGCAGCAGCTCTTCTGCTGGGTGGAGTTCTGACGAGAGGGAATCCGGATGTGGAAGATGGCAGCCCTCATGGAGTTGGGGGGTCGTCTGGCTTCTTGCAAGGCTCTGCTGCGGTGGCGGGCCAGGGCTAGAACCCGCCATCCCTCCCGGGTGCCTCGTGATCTGTTGGACACAGGGAGGCCGGTAGCAGCTCTGCCCCATGTCTGTGAGTCATCAACTAGCCCTGAGAATGGATGGCGCTGGAGTGTCGGGCCCATACCCAGCCATCGCTGGCAGTCGTTGATGCTTGAGAGAGGGACAGGAGCACCGGACTCTACGCCACGACCAGTAGGAGGGCCTCTGCAGTGAGCCTTGTAATGGGGTTGTGTTGTTCAAATAATTGAAGATCCAATAATGAGGATTACGTGTGTGTATTAGTACAACAGAAAGAACAAATCTGCCTTTCTCTCCTCAGGTGAATGATGTATAAAATGATAATAAATCAATAAATCTCTCAGCAGCCCTGTATGCTGCCAGTTTCTAACCTTTTTACACCTGTAAAAATATAAATGGTTTATGAATTGCTAGGGTAGAAATAAAGAAACACTATTTAAAAGTGTTTATAAGTGTTTATAAGTGTTTAAAAGTAAGATTTATAAGTTAATATTCATGATAGCACTACTACACGACTCTGACATACCATTTGTTAACTTTTCAAGGTCCAGTCAGAAATTTTGGTGGGCCAGTATCAGTCCTGGAACCGGTTATTGAAAAGTCACTGCTGGCCAAATCCCTCCTATACAGATTATAGTTTAGAGGTTAGTGGAAAAAGATGTTCTTGAGAAAGAGTTACATACTCGTGGCAAAGTGAGAAACTTGGAGACATTAAGAGTAACTAGATGAGTAGACTTAGAGAAGAATTTTTTTTCTTCAAACTATGTGAGAAGATGCCTGATGACGGCAAACGAGGGTAGGCATTTGACTTATTTTTAGATCATCAAAAATATTTGTACTGAAATGGTGTACTTTGCACAGAGTAATCCCTCCATAATTATGAACCTAAATTTTAACAGGGTACATTTAAGATGAATATAGTGAACAATTAAAATTGTCCAACTATGATAACCAAAGAAGCAAAGGGACTCTTTAAACATCTCTTTTTTTCTTCTTCCTCTACATTCTCCTCATCACCCCACTTTATTTCCTTCCCTCTCCTTCTATTCCTCCATTAACAACCTTATGGTTTTGAGTATAGCTTCGTGAGAAATAACATACTGCAACTACAAGAGATAAAGTCTTAACTTCCAAGGAAATGGCAATTTAGTGAGTTGGGTGGAGTGGAGGTAGGGTTATAAAAGAGAGCAGAGAATTGAAGATAATGACAGAAATTATACTGAGATGCAGCAATTTAGTTCATTTTATCATGGTATGATTCAAAGGAAAAATGATTATATCTGATTGAGAGAATGAAGCAAATTTGGGGGAAAGGATGAATAGGGCCTTTAAGGATAGATAGTATCTTAGTGAAACTAAGAATAGGCAAGTGAAGATAAACACAGATACCAATTTTTTCTTTTGACCAAGGCATAGGGGAGTCCTGCTAGATTATAACAATCACACGGCCAAGTTCATTAGAAGCTGAGGCGAGCAACACACTGGGTCTTGGCAGCTATTTAGGCAGCTGTTATAAAGTGTTAGATTAAATAGTATTTTAAAAGAAATCACCTGCCAGCAATATGAAAAGATCATAGAGAAAAGACCAAAAGGAAGTCCAGAAATAATATAATCATTATCTGAACAAAGTGGAGAGAAAAAGAATGGATGAGGGATACATGGTGGTAGGAGGGGTGCTCTAAATTGTCCTGATAACTCTCATTTGGTTGGTTCTATGGAAATGAACACAGAAAAGATCATCATCATCATTATCATAACATACACACACAGGTGTGCACACATACGCACACACCACAGAGAAGAGAATCCTGAATATACCCATGATAGAGGTGTAGAAAAATAAACCCATTAGGACGGTTTCATTTAGATCTAAACCATGCCTGAGCAACTCTGGTATCTTATGTATAGTTTATTTCATATAGTGTTGGTAGTGACTAAGCTAACAAACAATGCACTATTTTATATAAATGATTCTGGGTTCAAAGTTATAATTTAATAGGCACACAGTGTTCATTCATATCCTGATAGATTTTCTTAAGTAAAAGATAAAGGAGAACAGATGTCACTATCATAGCCTCGAGTACACCCTTGGGAGTCTATCATTTATCACAACAAAACATGCCATTTATTCAACATGTGAAATTTAAGAAAATCACTGGCCAAAAATATTAGGGTCTGTGAGTTTCTTTGAATAGTGTTGGCACACTGAGTTATCAAATAAGATTTTTTTTTTATTCTGTAAGCTCTACTCAACAGTTCAGGTCAAAGGGCCCTTGATCTATTTATACATACCTAATGAAAGTAACTCTTGCATACAAGAATATCATATAGCAATTTAATAGTCTGAAATTTTACTTAATATGAATCATTTTCTAATTATGAGGAAAATTATGAATAACAGGATATAGCTCTTGAAACTTATAAAGCTTAGATTTTAATTGTCATATAGTAGCTGAGAAAACACAAGTAAATTAAACTCTGTGCTTTAACTTCTCTAAAAATGATGAAAACAGAACCTTCAGAAGAAGGTGGTGTATGGTGTGACTTACATGAACTGACAGTAGGAGATATTCAATGAAGAACAAATCTCTCCTGCCTTCTAACCCACCCCCTGCAAACAGTAGTTAATAGCTCCAATGGCTTACCTCCAGAAAACCAGGCTTGCCTAAAATGTTAAGTTAGTGTCAACCCAGCCTCCTCATTTTGCTTTGCTAAATGTGCTCATAACTTAACCAACACAACCCTTTCCCTAGACTCAGGGAAAACCATGTGGCTACGAGATGTAAAAGGGAGGAACTACGCGGAATAATGGGTAGAGTGGTCTTTTGGCTGGCACTGAAAGTTCAGTGGTAGAAGCAGTAAGTCTTACAAACATGTGATGGTATAAATATATACCCCTGAAATTCCAAAATTTTACTAACCAATTATAAATCAATTTAAAAAAACTACATATCATATATGCATGTGTTTAATGCCATTAAACATATTTTACCCCCTCCTTTTTTTATCAGTACAAGTGGAATACATTAACATGGAAACTAAACAAATTTGCCCTTTGAGTCACAAATTATGCGTATTGGACTTCTCCTGGATTCTATATGGATTAAAATGTGGCTTTTGATATTGCTACTCAAGTCCCAGGTCTTCCTACTGAAATATTGAATCTGTGAATCAATATGTATATAATCTCATAGTCTACTCTGGGACTTTACTAATATATGAATCTAGAGTAGAAAATACATAATGTCTCTTGTTTTCATAGTCACAGTCCTTATAGGTGCTTCAGTATAATGTTTAAGCACTTCATGTTGTTTATTGGAAACTCAGATAAATGCAGGTTTACATAATACCAATGCAAGCAAATAAGACTGACACAATTCAATTTTCTCTTTACTGAAGCCTAATACCACATAGTTAAAACACTCCCTTCTCGTCTACTATCTGTACTCTACTATCTTAACAGAGCTAAAACTAATGAGTGTGTGTGTGTGTGTGTGTGTGTGTGTATTCCTCATATAGAGGAAATCAACCTCTTTCTTCCCCTCCCATAACTTTTCTAGAGCCTAAACTTCTTAACAAACTTTTCACATCAGGCCAAGTTATCAAGGTAAACAAGTTTTGAAGCCTGCTGTTAAGAAAGTTCAATTTTATCCCAAACTTTTGTCCTGATTTTCACATAATCAGGAATAAATGATCAACCTAGACATTTAAGTAACAAGTTTGAAACGCCACTTTAACTTGTCTTAAAATTGAAATCAAAACCCTGCTAATGCTTGGGAAACACCAAGCTATACCTGGTAGTACTGGACTGACCGATGGAAGATGGCGGAGCTGGAGACAGAACACAGGCCCTTGCACCTATCATGTGTGTTCTCTGCTACTGAGTCATATACCAAGATTCCTTTAATAGTCTTAACTGAGATGATCTTATTGTTTAAAGATAACATGATCTTAAGGTTTTATTTTAGAATGTTCCTCACCTCCTGAGGTCACCGGCTTCCAGGGAAGAGTCAGGCAAAAGAAGCAGTTACATGGATAAACTAGCATCAGAGAGGTATTGGAGAGGTATTGGTGGAAAGACAAAGAGTTGAACAGAGGCCTGTACTAGAGGTGAATCAGTAAAGTTATCACATCGGAGAAAAATCCAGAAGTTCCAACAACAATAACCTAGAGAGTGAGGATGATTACCCCTGTTTGAATCCTTAGTTAATGTTCAACAAGCTCTCACTTCTCTATCTTCAACTCTACTCTTTAGTCTGTGGTCAGCATTTCCAATTAATATTTTTTGTCTCACCAAAATGTGGAGTAGATATTTGGAGAATGAACGGACAAGGAAAGCCCAGACTCTTCTCCAGAAAATGCCTGGGGTTCTTCCCAGAGTCCCCTATGCTTCTAGAGCAGTCGGACTGAATAGCTTTGAAATAACCCATGTTGTTTCAAATGTGAAACCCATTTAGCCCAGATTCAGTCCCACCCATTTTCAAATTTATATAATGAAGAATACAGCAGGAATCATTGAGATTTTCAATTATGCCAAAAACATTGACTTTGGTCTGGTGAAGGATAGCAGAAAGTCATTCCAACTTTCAAGTACATCCAGCCCTGGGGAAGGGACCCATGTGGCTGGCTGCTGTGAGGTCTTAACAGCACCTCAGAAGAGACACACTCTGTCAATTCCTCCTCATGGAAACCATTTTGCCATCAGAGAAATGTTGTATTCCCCCCATTTTATTATGTGGACTTTTGCTAAATGAAATGCACTAAGAGGCCAGGAGCCAACATCTGCAAAGGAGAAATTTCAGAGTCCTGTTTTCTACAGCCCTCTGCTTCCTTGAAAACAGATACTGGGCAGTGGAAAATGTGGTAAAAGTTTTAACATTCATGCTAAAAAGGAAAAACACCTTGTCTTTCCTTTATGTTGGCCAGCCACACCTGGCACAGCAAAGACCATCTGAGTGAAAAGTCACTTATGCAAAATCCAGCTGAGTTCTCAGTTGAGCTCATAAGGAAGTGACTTGGAAGCAAAAATATGGGAAAGAGCCTCCAGTTTAAGATGTAGTGCATTGCGTTTTTGGTGTTAAAATGGTGGCTATGATACACATGCGTCTATACATTTGTATTAGTTATACATGAATATGTATATATTCACATTCAACTTCTATTGGAATAACAATTAGGTCATTCACTTTCAAAGAAATATTCTGAAGAAACTATCTCAGAGAACAGAGATACAGTTTAGGGGGTAAAGCAAGTGCTCAGCATACAGCAACCCCAATTCAGTCTCTGACATCACATGGTCCTTTGGGCACTGCCAGATGCAGTCCTGGAGGCCCCTGAGCACCTCAGGAGTGACCTGGGATTTCCAGGCCCTGGTAAGCAATGGCAGCACCACATGACCAGGCCCCTTGCACTGATCTGCTCATGTAATTGGTTATTAGCAGGAGGAAGCCCCAGACTGCTCAAGAACCATTTGTGAAACAAAAAAATATAGATTTATAATGTTACAGTATTCAATTATTTAATATTAATGCCTGACACACACAGAGTGAGAAAATTAAGAGCAAATAGCATTTTTATAAAATAGTAGCTATTTGCACTAAAATTTCCTATGTGATGCCAGTCTTTGGTGAAGAAAGAAACATATAAGAGCTAGAATCATGCAATAATTTCTGTAAGTCTTCCCTCA
This sequence comes from Cryptotis parvus, assembly GCA_021461705.1. Lineage (NCBI taxonomy): Eukaryota > Metazoa > Chordata > Mammalia > Eulipotyphla > Soricidae > Cryptotis > Cryptotis parvus. The sequence goes on from JAJIBD010005290.1 coordinate 40,568, forward strand.
AAGTTGGCTAGAAATAAATCCGCATCTTCTTTCTTTGAACCTAGGACATGTTTTCTCAGGTTGGAAAAAAACTATAGGGAGAGAGAAGAGGAAATTTTATCTTTAGCATTTCCACATGACTTTATTCAAAAAAGTTAACTTTTTTGAGAATAATTTTTCTTTTTAAAAAATATAAATTCAGTTCCTTTTCAGAAGACCCTACTTTGTATCTATGAGCCTTCAGAGAGAAGAAAAAAGGAGATTTTCTACTGGCTCCTGGATTAATGGTGTGGAATAGACCAGAGAACCACTATCCTAGAATATCCAGTACTAGCCTAATGCTCAAGCCAACAAGAGAAGCTTGGGAGCATTAATGAAACTTGCTTTCCCTAATGTTAAATTCTTTAGTCAACTTCTCGGCCCCTTTAAACTGTGAACAAGACGACCCTTGTTCTGGAAAATCTATTTCCTCTTGCCAACACACACATATATAAAAACATGACTGTTGGGCAAATAAATCTTTCCAGAGAAAATAGATTTCTTTCCAATTCAGTCAACTGTACTGAGCTGGGAAGGGAGAAATGTTATTTTTCCAGGATGAAGGAAAACAAGATCTCTCCTTGTTTACCCTGTCTAGCCTGTTTCAAAAGAAGGTCAGTTCAACATCTTCAAATTTAAAAAATAAAATCTTAAGTGTTGTTTATTAGAAGACACTTGGTTTCTTTCAGGTTAAGAATCATGCATTGGAGATCAAAGCTTTCTCTCTTTGACCTAAGATACACATTCAATCCAGGCATAAAATTCCTGCTGCTCTGGCCATGTCAAGCATATAGGAGAGTAGGAGAGAGGAAAGGTGGGGACGCAATCCAACCTTTGCTATTGGGCAGTCTCTCTTCTGCCTGTCTTTGTCCCTCACAAAGAATCAAATACTAAACTTGTGAATTAACTTCATTCATTTCCACATTAAAATATTTTAAATTTTTATATTCACTGTATCACTGTCTTCCCGTTCATTATCGATTTGCTCGAGCGGGCACCAGTAACATCTCCATATGTCCTGTCTCATGCTAGTAGAGCCCAAGGGCATCTACTTGCTCCAGGAACATAAAGAACCTCAAACTATTCCATCAGGTCATGAGGTCTATAATTGTTAATTGTTAATGAGGTCTATAATTGTTACTGGTATTTGGCATATCAAATACGACATGGGTAGCTTGCCAGGCTCTGCCGTGTGGGTGGCATACTCTTATAGTCACCTCTGGAGCATGAGAAATGTGCCTTAATAAAGTATGTGGCTGAGGAGCATAGATAGATTTTAGATGGGACAGTATCCTATTTTGCCTAGAATGCTATTTATGGTTTCTGTGGGGTCACATCCAGTGGTGCTTGATGTTTACCCTGGCTCTACATTTAGAAATTGCTCCTGGGGAGCTCTAGAAATGCCAAGGATCAAACCCAGGTTGGCCATGTGCAAGGCAAACACCTTACCCGTGATATATTATGGCTGAAATGCTCTTTTTTGAGCTTATAGGAGTTAAGTTTTAAGGACATTCCAATCTTGGGTGAAATGATTTGAGACTCAGAGAGTCCAACTTTCTAGCTCTTCAACATAAAAAGTAGCTTCACATGAGTAATATGACTATGTAGAATATATCATACATTATACATAGCATACAATATATTGTATATAGTATGTAATTATTTCAACAATTTTGGTTATGAAAGTCAAATATACTTTTAAACTATAAATATAGCATATTGAACTTGTAAAAATTCTTAAAAAATGTTTCCATACGTGGATGAACTTTGAGGACACTGTGCTGAGCGAAATAAAGTCATCAAAGATATAGCAAACAACCGTTTCTCTCTGGTTCCATTTGCTTCTTGCTGTTTAAATTCACATACACAAGGTATATAAAGATGTCTAACTCTTTATATAATAAACAAAGTCTTATCAGGGAGTGGGAAGAGAAGGAAAAGATGGCTGTAGTTCTGGGTACAGTTTCTAATTTACAGGATAAAATAGTTTTAGAGATCCATTTTAATGTAAATATGCTTAACACTGCTACACTATTCAGTTAAAATGGTTAATATGGTAAATTTCAATAAAGGTTAAAATACAGTGCTTAAAAATTTATGGTAAATTTCATAGTGATTTACATGCACACACATACACACACATGCTTTTGTCTACATGTTACTTCCAAAACAACTAAAAAGCATAAATAGATCTGAGAAAAGTCTAAGATCTTTAAGTCACCCTCCCTTCAAAGCAAAATGGCAACTATTGTAAGGAAGGGTAATAATTTAATATGGTTTTTCTATGTTTCAAGAATGGTTAATTCTTGTTTTAACTAATCTGTAGTTTCCATGAATATATGTAATGTGTATTTTCTTCTTCTCTGTATAATTCTAAACCAATTCCAACAGAACAAATTGCTTAATTGTGTTGGAATGTGAGCAAGCCCCTAAAGAAAGACTTTTTCTTCTTTCCCACTTGCTTAATGGCTGCTGTGGCTTGGAACTTCACAGGTGCTGGAATAAAATCAGACTGGTTTTAGAATTAATATTCTGAAGTCCAAGAAGAGGTAGAAAACCTGTAGTCTCTGGCACATATCCAAAAGAGCAACAACAACAAGTGCTGGCGTGGATGTGGGGAGGAAAGGGACTCTCATCCATTGTTGGTGGTAATGTTGAATAGTATGGCCTTTTGAAAAACAGTATGGACATTTCTCCAAAAACTAGAAATTGACTCCCATTTGACCCAGCAATACCACTCCTAGGAATATACCATGGATTGCCAAAAACACACAGTGGAAACACCATCTGCACTTTTATGTTCATAGCAGCACTATTCATAATAGCCAGAATCGGGAAACAACTAGAGTGCCCAAGAACAGACAACTGGATAAAGAAACTTTGATACATCTACACAATGGAATTCTATGCAGCTGTCAGGAAAAAATGAAGTTATGAAATTTGCCTTTAAATGGATGGACATGGAGAGGATCACACTGAGTGAAATTAGCCAGAAAAAAAGGACAGATACAGAATGACTGCATTTATTTGCAGGATATTAAAAAAATAGCATGATACCAATATCCAAGGAGAGAAAAAAAAACATTGATTAGGAGCTCTTGTCAGTAGATGGAATCTATCCCAAGTATGTGGGAGTCAGAGGTAAGTAAGACAGAGAAGGAAACAATGTGCTCACAATTATTGAAAATTATATTACCCACCCTCTGAGAGAGCCCCACAAAGTAATGAGAATTTAGCGCCTCCACGGCACAGCCTGGCAAGCTGTCCAATGCGTGTTTGATATGCCAAAACCAGTAACAGAAATGTTTATTTTTCCTGACCCTGAAAGAGCCCTTAATACGGCAGCAGTAAGAAAGGTGAATAAGCAGTGCTTGATAAAATTTCACGGCCATCCTAGGCTGCCAAAACGAAGAAGGACTAAAATGACTGTCTGTACTTTCAATGCACGTACGCTGGCATCAGAAGCATATATTGAGGATCTGATGGTGTAAGCACAAAAAGATCAAGTATGACATCATTGGTCTGACTGAGATGAGGAGGTGTCAGTCGCATCATGCTGTATTTGACACTGGAGAAGAATTGTTCCTTGGAACATGCGACAAAAAGAGGCATCGGTGGCATTGGTGTCCTTATCAAAAAGAACGTGGCCATCAACATTGATTCATTTGAATGCCTAACAAACCGAATAGGATGATAACACTTGAAGAGATGTGGCCCACTGCCAATAATTTCTATCTTCATTGTCTATGCACCAACATCCACGTACAAAGAAGATGAAATTGAGAAATTCTACATGGAATTGGAGGAGTTCTATAATAAAGATCACACCTTCTACAAGATCATAGTCAGTGATTTTAATGCCAAGATAGGACCTAGAAGATCGGCTAAAGAACTCCACATTGGGACCCATGGCCTAGAATGGAACGAACAGGGTGAGAGACTATCTGAGTTCATCATGTCCATCAAGACCATTCATGGGAACTCACAGTTCCAGAAGGCTGAAGCGAAATGTTGGACATGGGAACCCTCCTGGTAGACAGTTCCACAATGAAACTGACCACATCATCTTCAATTGACGGTTTTGTCTGACCAATGTTGCTGTCGCCCCCAAATTCCAAACAGGATCGGACCACTGTCTCCTTTGTGCAAAATTCTTCTCCCCGCAACAGGGAGAAAAGGCTGCAAGAAGACCACCAACTGGGAACTCTTTGGCACCATTGCAGCAACATGGGATGATACCATCATTGACGACATCGATGAAGAATACAACCGACTGGTTGTGCACCTCCATGATTGTGCGAAGAATGCTGAGAGAGAGAAAGACACAAAAGGATGCTTGTCTTCAGAAACTCTTGAGCTCATTCGCCAATGTGGCAAGGCGCGAGCCTCAGGAGACCAAATGCTAACGCCCAAGCTTGCTAAATGGTGCAGAGAAGCGATAAAAGCAGACCTCAAAGACAGAAGAGCAGAAATACTGGAAAATGCAGCAGAAGCCGGAAAAAGCATTCGCACAGCCCGCCTGGCCTTCCCCAACTATAAGACCAAGATGACTGCCCTCCAACGCCCTGATGGATGTATCACATCTTCCAGGAAGGCAATGGAGAAGATTATCCAGGACTTCTACTCAAATCTCTTTGATAGCCACATCCACCTGCCCACATACCAAATTCCACAGGATGGATATGTCATTCCCAATGTTCTCCCTTCTGAAATCCAACATGCCATCTTGTCGGTAAAAGAAGGGAAGAGCACCAGGCCCAGACAAAGTCAGACCCGAACACCTGAAGAATCTGCCGTTGGTTCTCATCAATACACTAGCTCGGTTCTTCACATGCTACCTGTCCGAATGCAAGGTGCCCTCCCAATGGAAAACCAGCAGGACAGTTCAGGAAGGGAGACATTCACAACATGAGCAACTATCGCCCCATCTGCCTGTTGTCCGTCATCTACAAGCTGTTTACACGAGTCATCCTGAACAGGATTAGCAGAACACTAGATGAAGGACAACCATGCGAGCAAGCTGGCTTCAGGAAAGGATTCAGCACAATTGACTATATCCACACAGTAACCAAGCTCATTGAGGTTTGTAGGGAGTACAAGATGCCACTCTGTCTCACGTTCATTGATTTACAGAAAGCCTTTGATTCTGTGGGGACTGAAGCAGTCATCGAAACCCTAGCCAAACAGGGTGTTCAAACCCAATACATCAAGATGCTCTGTGAGCTGTATTGCGGATTCACCACCAGGATCTCACCCTTCTACAAAGAAGTGATCATTGATGTCAAAAAGAGGGGTTCGACAGGGTGATACCATTTCACCAAAACTCTTCAGTGCCACCCTCGAGAACATCATGCGACAATTAGAATGGGAAGAAATGGGAGTGAAGTTAGATGGTTGGCTACTATACCACCTCCACTTCGCTGATGACATCGTTCTAATAACACCAAACACCTAGCCAAGCGGCACAAATGCTGGCTGACTTTGACCGAGAATGTGGACAGATAGGTCTACAGCTGAATCTAAAGAAAACAATGTTTATGAAAAATGAACTAGTTACAGAGGCCCCATTCACTCTCAATGGAACAAACACCTCTGAATGCAGCAGTTATGTGTACCTAGGTCGAGAAATCAACATGATGAAAGACCTAAAATCTGAGTTGTGCAGGAGGAAGAGAGCTGCATGGAATGCCTTCAAAGGCATCGAAGAAATAGCTAAAAGGACAAAGATCCTCTGGCTCCGGGCACATCTCTTTGTCTCCACAGTTCTCCCTACATTAACATACGCCTCAGAGACCTGGGCCCTACAAAAGCAGCATGAGAATGCTATTCGGGTCTCCCAGAGAGGCATCGAAAGAGCTATGCTTGGAATATCATGCCTCACTCAAGTGAGAGAAGGAATCCGGAGTTCTGACCTCCGTCGCTATTCCAGATTCAGGGATGCTGTCTCGTTTGCCAAGGCATGGAAAATCAGATGGGCTGGGCATGTAATGCGATTTGGAGACAACCGCTGGACTAGAGCTGTTACTGACTGGAATCCACGGGATGTCAAAAGATCACATGGCCGCCCACTTACAAGATGGTCAGACTTCCTTGTCAAGACCCTGAAGGAACGGTTTGAGGCTCTTCATATTCCTGAATCAACCAGATGCCATTGGGCTACATTGGCACGTGATAGGGTCCAATGGAAATGTTACTGGCGCCCGCTCGAGCAAATCGATGAATAACGGGATTCAAGTGATATTACCAGCCTAGAACTGAGCACTGAATGTAGACAAAGGGATATACATGATAATCTCTAAATGTATGTACTGCAAGCCACAATGTGTAAGAGTAGGGAGAGAGAAAAGAGCACAAAATGCCTGCCATAGAGGTAGGCTAGGGGGTAGTGGGGAGGGAATCAGGGGACATTGGTGTGGCAAATGGGTACCAATTAAGAGACACAGTGGCAAAATGGATTAAAAAATTGAATCCAACATATTACTGCCTACAAGAAACACATCTGAATAATCAGCAAACACAGACTCAAAGTCAAAGGCTGGAAGACAATTCTCCACGCTAACAACTCCTCCAAAAATGCTGGTCTGGCCATACTAGTGTCTGACAATATAAACTTCAGGCTGAAAAAAAGTTAGAAGGGACAATGAAGGCCTTTTCTTAATAATGAAGGGGTATGTATATCAGGAAGACATCACACTACTAAACATATATGTACCCAATGAGGGGCCAGCAAAGTACTTAAAACAACTGCTAATAGACCTCAAAGAAGAGAGTAATAATAGCACAGTAATAGTTGGAGATTTCAGCACTGTTTATCAACTATTTATAGGTCGACAAGACTGAAACTCACCAAGGAAATACTGGCCCTGAAGGAAGAAATGGAAGAAAGATAGCTAGTGGATATATACAGAGCTGTTCATCCCCCAAAAGCTGAATAAGCATTTTTCTCCAGTGCACATGAAACATTCTCCAAGATAGACCACATGCTGAGCCGCAAAGAATACCTCAATAAAATAAAAAGATGGAATTTGTGTCAACTATCTTTTCAGACCATGATGCACTGAAAATGGAAGTTAACCATACACAGAAACAGGGAGTCAAACCAAACACCTGGAAACTGAACAGCTCACTGATGAACAACCAATGGGTCATAGAAGAAATCAAACAGGAAATCCAAAGATTTCTGGAAACTAATGAAAATGAAGACACCAACTATCAGAACTTGTGGGACACAGTGTAAGCAGTGTTAATAGGAAAGTTCATAGTTCATAGTTCTGCAAGCATTCATTTATGTACAGTTTCGTATGAAGGTAAATAGTAAAGAAAAAGTATACACAGCCAAAGGACACTTCAGATGTATTTTCAAGTATATGATGAAATACCAAGAGTCATTAAAATCATTATTAATTCACAATTTAAAAAGGGAAGAAATTATGTAGTTAATTGTTAAATGTGTATAACAGAATGCATACATATGTATAGACATGTCCATATGTTTTAATGATAGGTAATACATGTATTATTATAAATTCACCTATACAAATATAGACCTCATTCCCATGACTTGAAGGAATGGTCTGAAGCGTCTTTATATCCCTGGAGAAAACAAATACCCTTGGGCTACACTAGCACACAACAGTACATATGGAGATGTTACTGCTGCCCACTAGAGCAAATCGATGAGCAAAGGGAAGACAAGTGATACAAGTGTATACATGTATTTCCACCCTGTGTGTGCTTCTGTGTGTGTAGTCACAGATAAAAGAGATATAACATTATTCCAGAAGGGTAGCAATCACTTTGAGTGATGACATCATTGCTTATTGTGTTACCAATTTCTATTTTCAGATTTGCAAACAATAAAAAGCGTATTTATTTAAAAAAAGAAAGAGAAAGAAAGAAACAAAGAGAGAGAAAAAGAGAGAAAGAGAGAAAGAAACAAAGAGAAAAGAGAGAGAAAGAAAAGAAAGCTGCCATTTTCAAAAATATTAACATTCTATGATTTCTATAACCTAAAAATTCTGAAATTATGGACAAGATAAATTTATAAAATAGCATAATAAGGAACCTGATATATGCCTCTCCCTAAAATTATAGATAAAATGTATTTATAGGTGAATTCTATCAATACTCTAGAGAAACAAGATCTAAACAAAAATTGTTCTTAAGAAGACAAAATGAAAAGCTACTACATTCATTTTATAATATTGGCATAATCATTTGAACTTTGTCTAAAAAAAGAAAAAACCTTTAGTCTTTCTCTTATGTTAGGAGATGTAAACTACTTTGCAATTTTATAATTGTGTCTATTTTACAGAAATACAGATGGGCTAATGCAGTGTCTATCATTAAGCACTCCGCAAACATAGTTCAGATCATTCATGAGTTAAACTTTTTAAAATCTTATAATTTCAATTGATAAAGAAAAATACATCTGACAATTTCCCCACTCCTATAGTAAAAATTTCCAGCAAGTAAGAGTAATTTCATTATCTTAAATTAATTTTCTTTAAATTTCTTAGGGGGCATACTCATCTACTCAGAATAAAGAACAGAATTAACATGTAAGTCATAAGAGATTGGTGAACATCAATGATCAAATACACAGCAGAAAACAACTAAAGTTTTATCCAACTTGTGAGGGAGTGAGTGAAGGTACAATTTCCTGTTCCAGGACTACGAACTTTTTGAATATATAAAACTCTCTTGAACCTTGACAAGAAATATAGTTTACTTATTAGTTCACTATCATTCTTATAAATTTATATCAGTTACTATTTGAGTTAAGGAAACTTAAACGTGAGGTAACTAACTTGATCAGGGATTACCAGTGACAAGGGACCTGGTATCACATCTGTCTGACAAGCTTTCCTCTCACAGTGCCATGTTGCTTATCAGAACAATAAGCTCATAATAAGGGAAAGAAAAAAAACCACAAAAGTCAGTTCCTTCATTTACCAATTATTTATTAAGGTCCCTCCAGAAGGCAAGCTTTGGGATAGAAACTAGGTCCGTGAAAAACAGGGCTTCTGCCTTTAATCACTATGAAGAACAGAGTGAAACAAAGCTTCAGAGTTAAACTCTGTTCTGTGGTGTGGAGTGAAAGGTACAAGAGAACAAGACCAAAAACAGGCTCCAACTCTTCCTATATAAATGTGGTGGGCAAGACAGGCTACTGGAGTGCTAAGGACAGAATCTACATCTAGAGATGAGGCTTGAGGGACACCAGAACAGGGCTCCATCCTTACATAGCACCCTCTTAAAAATAGTACTAAGGAGGCTGGGGTCATAATACAGCAAATAGGGCATTTGCCTTGCATGCAGCAGACCTGGGTTTGATTCCAGCATTGCATATGATTCCCTGAGCACCTGAGTGCAGAGCCTGGAGTGAAAATCGTACTCAGGTAAACTGCCTAAGCATAAATGGCTTCTCTCTGCTGAGCAATTACAAAGAATTCCTCACCTTCCCACTATTTGCATTACAGGAATCTGAGCGAGAGTAGAGTCCACTATAGCATGAGCATCTGTGTCAAAGGCAAAACCATCCATCTTTCTTCCTATTGAGTATATTGTTCTGGTAAGCCATCATCATCATTTCTCATTTCATATCAGGTCACTATATAGTCATTAAGACAGATCACAATTGGCTTTATGACATCCGGCATTTAAGATTTTATATATACATATGTATATATCATGATGATATATAATGATACATATGATGATATATATTATGATACATATGATTATATATCCCTAAGAACAGCAAGGTTGGTGATATTCTAGTGTTTTGCTTATTTTTCTCACATTTGTATTTATTTTTTGAATTTTTTATTTATTTTTTAAAATGTTTTATTATACCACCATGATATATTCAATTATAAAGATGTTCATGTCCGGTCATACATTGTTTTATTATACCACCATGAGATATTCAATTACAAAGATGTTCATGTCCGATCATACATTGTTTCAGCACCCATCCCTCCACCAGTGCCCATTTCCCACCACCAATGCTCCCTATTCCCTCCCCTGTCCCCTAGCCTGCCTCTACGGAGAGTTCTTTATTTCTTTCTCTCTCTCTTTCTCCTCTCTCTTCCTTCTTTTACACACTGTGGATTGTGATACATACATTTAGAGGTTATCATGTGTATCTTTTTGCCTGTATTCAATACTCAGTTCTAGGCTGTTATTATTGCTTACAACAATTGTTAGCACACTGTTCCCTTCACTGTCCCATCCAACCTCCGACTACCAGACGCTTGTAGTATATTCCACTTTTGAAAAGGCCTCCTGATCCATGATTTGTCTGACCTGTGATATTGTTATCATAATATGTGTATATATACATATATATTTGTGAGTGTCTATATATTTACTTCATGCAAATAAATGCAGTCATTCTATATATGTCTCTTTCTTTCTGGCTAATTTCACTCAACATGATCCCCTCCATGTCCATCCATTTATAGGCAAATTTCATAACTTCATTTTTCCTAACAGCTGCATAGTATTCCATTGTGTAGATGTACCAAAGGTTTCTTTATACAGTCATAAATTCTTGGGCATTCTGGTTGTTTCCAGATTCTGGCTACTGTGAATAGTGCTGCTATGAACATAAAAGTGGGGATGGTGTTTCCACTCTGTGTGTTTTGGCTTCCCAGGGTATATTCCCAGGAGTGGTATGCCTGGGTCAAATGGGAGTTCAATTTCTAGTCTTTGGAGGAATGTCCATATTGTTTTCCCAAAAAGGCTGTACTAGTCGACATTCCCACCAACAATGGATGAGGGTCCCCTTTTCCCCGCATCCACGCCAGCACTTGTTGTTCTTGCTCTTCTGGATATTTGTGGTGTGAGATGATATCTCACTGTTGTTTTGATTTGCATCTCTCTGATGACTAATGATGATGAGCATTTTTTCATTTGTCTTTTGGCCATTCGAATTTCTCCCTTGTCAAAGTTTCTGTTCATCTCTTCTTCCCATATTTTGATGGGGTTGACTGTTTTCTTCTTGTAAAGTTCTACCAGTGCCTGATATATCCTGGATATTAACCCCTTATCAGATGGATATTGGGTGAATATTCTTTCCCATTCTGTGGACTGTTTTTGTATCTTTGGTCATTGTTTCTTTTGAGGTGCAGAAACTTTTTTAGTTTAATGTAGTCCCATATGTTTATCCTTTCTTCTAGTTGTTTTGTTAGTGGTGTTTCATCTTTGAAGATGTCTTTAGCTTCAATGTCGTGGAGGGTTTTTCCTATATTTCTTTGACATACTTTATGGATTCAGGTCTAATATTGAGATCTTTAATCCATTTTGATCTGATTTTTGTGCATGGTGTTAGACAGAGGTCTAAATTCATATTTTTACATATAGCTGCCCAGTTTTCCCAGCACCACTTGTTGGAGAGGCTTTCCTTGTTCCATTTCACACTTTTTGCTCCTTTGTCGAAGATGAAATGATCATGTGTTTGAGGCTGGTTGTCAGGATATTCAACTCTGTTCCATAGGTCCTCATGTCTGTTTTTTCCAAAACCATGCTGTTTTAATTACTAGTGCTTTGTAGTAGAGTTTGAAGTTGGGAAAGGTGATGCTTGCATCTTCTTTTCCTGAGGATTGCTTTAGCTATCAGTGAGAACCTATTATTCCACACAAATTTTAGGAGAATTTGGTCAATTTCTTTGAAGATTGTCATGGGTATACTTATAGGGATGGCATTGAATCTGTATAAAGCTCTAGGGAGCATTACCATTTTGACAACATTGATTTTGATTCTCCTGATCCATGAGCAGGGAATGTGTTTCCATTTCCTTGTGTCCTCTTTTATTTCTTGAAATAACATTTTGTAGTTCTCTTTGTAGAGTTCCTTTGCATTCTTTGTCAAACTGATTCCTAGGTATTTGATTTTCTGTGGTACAATTGTGAATGGGCTCATTCTCTTGATATCCCTTTCTTCTCTTTCCTTATTTGTATATAGGAAAGCCACTGACTTTCAGGTATTGACTTTGTATCCTGCCACTATACTACAGGTATCTATTTTTTTCTAGCAGTTTTTTGGTAGAGAGTGTAGGGTTCTCTAAATATAATATCATGTCATCTGCAAATAGTGATAGCTTGACTTCTTCCTTGCCTATCTGTATACCCTTAATGCTCTTTTCTTCTATGATTGCTATGGCAAGTACTTCCAGTACTATACTGAATAGAAGTGGTGAGAGTGGGCAACCTTGTCTTGTCCCCAATCTTAGGGGAAGGCTTTTAGTTTTTCCCCATTGAGAATGATGCTTGTTGTGGACTTTCGGTAGATTGTTTTGCTCATTACCAGAAACTCCAATCAGAATTTTTCACTATCTGGGAAGAAGTATTGACTTATTATGCATCTCATACCCAGGCATATGTATGCATTTCTGTATGTAAGAAACTCATACAACATAACAACAACTCAAACAACCTAAATAAAACTATGGAAGTGTATTTGAAGACACTTTTCTAAAGAGAATGTAAAGTCAATACCCATCATCACCGATCATCAGAAAAAAGCAAATTAAAACCACAATGATATAACACCTCACAGCCCTAAGAATGCCTTACATCTTTTTCAGAAATAGCATCTTACCCAAAAATAACAAACTTGAAGAGTGTGAAGAAAGAGTCACTCTTGTGCAGAGTTGATGGAAGATAAATTGGTGCAAACATTTTGAAAATGACTGTGGTGGGTTCCTGAGAAGTTAAATACTAATCTAACATATGCTCCAGCAATCCTACTTGTGTGTTTCTAACTAAAATAAAAAGATATTAACTAAAACTGCTGTATCTGCCCCAATATTTATTGCAGCATTATTTGCAGTAGTGAAAGTATTGAAGCAATCAAAAGTTTCTATTAACTGGTGACTGGATTAAAAGTGGTACATTTACATGAAAGACTATTATTAGTTAGAAAAAAGTAAATGATAAAATTTTGCCATTGTAAGAAAATGGAGGCAGTTCAAGGGAATTATACAAAGTAAAGTGTCAAAAGGAAAATGATAAATATTTGTTTCACCAAAGTGTGAAATAGATAGATATGAAATTTATGAATAGACAAACAAAATAAAAACACTGTACATTGATAATAGAAATAAGGTTATGGGCTGGAGATACAGTGCAGCAGTCAGGGCATTTGTCTTGCATTTCGCCAACCAGGGAGTGACCCTGAGCATAATATGTGGTTCCCCAAGCCCAAAAGGAGGGATCTCTGAGCATAGAGTTGAAAATAAGCCCTGAACACTGCCAAGTATAGCCCAAATACCCGTCTCCCCAATTAGAACTTAAGGTTACCTGAAAAGAATGAGGTGAGAGGGAAGAGATATGGTATATATACATATATATACATATATATGTGTGTGTGTGTGTGTGTGTGTGTGTGTGTGTGTGTGTGTGTGTGTGTGTAGTGGGAGAGGCAAGGGTGGAGAACAAAGAATTTTTAAGTGGGTGTGGCTTGGGGGCTCAGAAATGTGGCACAGTGGTAGGGTGTCTGTCTTTCTGGCATGAAAGTGTGAGTTCAATGCCTGGCACTGCCCCACATGTTATGTAAGATCCTAGAAGTACTGCCAATTGTGATCTCTAATGCAATGCAATGTGATGTGTGATACCTGGTTCACCACAACCAAGTAGGTGCCAAAACCACAGCTAAGAGATTGAGCCCTTGTCATTGCAACAGCAACAACAAAAAGAAAGAGAAGGACTTTGTAATGAAATCACTTGTATCACTTGTCTTCCCATTGTTCATCAATTTGCACAAGTGGGCACCAGTAACATCTCCATATGTCCCGTCACATGCTAGTGAAGCCCGGGCATCTGCTCACTCCAGGAATATGAAGAGCCTCAAACCATTCCTTCAGGTCATGGGAATGAGGTCTATAATTGTTACTGCTTTTTTTGGCATATCAGTACGACACGGGTAGCTTGCCAGGCTCTGCCGTGTGGTGGGGTGTTGCAGGACTCCTAAGGGCCTCTGCATCTGCTCTGGAATGCCTCCCGCAAATCACTCCGTAGATAAGGGGGTAGTCTAAATGTGGCAGTTTATCCGACCATGTATGCTGTACTAGCTGGTATAAATATTCTCCCATGCTACCACAATCATCGTGGGACTAGCTAGATCTTACCAGCATATTAGCCTGGCCACGCTGGACCCCTAAGTAATTAGACCAGAGAGAAATGCTGTTTGCTTCCAAGCAAACAAGCATGGCTCCCCTGATAGACTCCAAAGGCAACTAAAATATAAAACTACAATGAAGTAGAAGAGACTTGTGAAGGCTTGGAGAAATATTTAACTGGCATTAGTATTAGTCTTTGGTACAGAGACATGCCATCTCAGAAACCCCTTCTCTACACTACAAAGGCATTCCCAGGCAGATTTCGGCTCAAAACATTAGCATAGTAAAGGCCCCAGGTGAGGTGCAGGGAGGGATTACCTAAGGGCATTGGACCCTCCCTGCTTTCCATAACAGTGGGAGGAAGGTCTGAGTTACAGGGATATAAACTAGCCGGTTCCCGCTCTCGGGCCTTCTTCTTTGTGGGATCTCTCCTTGTGAGCTCTCATTCCCCTTGGAAGCCTTTTTCTCCTTTTTACAAAACCTTTACACGTGGTGGTCGCCATCTTGGCCTACATGTGGCTGGGGTTCCAGCCTAGAATCCTAAGCACCGGGCTTTTCCTTTTGCTGATTTGTATGCCTGAACCTGTGATAAGTAAAGCCTTTTAAAACTGCATCGGATTCCTGAGTTTTCATCCATTCCTCGCTGGCTCCGGAGGTAGAAGGGAACTTCGCTTCCCGGCACTGTCGGGACCCGGTGGAGCGCCCGACAGTGGGGTACTATGTAATGAAAAATAAATAAAAATATTAGTTTATGGAACTTTACATGTCAATAAACAGTCACACTACAAAAATCAAACACATTATCATTTGCAAATGTCAGTAATTCTCAATAATGCACACTGTACATTCTTAAGTATATGCAGAGAAGAGGGTCAACCAAAAAATCAAACATTTTGGAATCTGTTGATATTCTTTTGTTGTTTACTTTTTGTTGATATGTGTAACAAACTCCAAAACAAGTCCACAGAGTATGAATTTATGTGCAACCCGATGCATTTCCACAATGCATCACTTCTCATCACTGCTCTCCAGGTAATCATTGCTTTGATTTTCAATGCACCAAGTTCACTTTTTCTGTCTGTGAGCCATGTAAATGGAATTGGACAGTGTGTACTTTCCCCTGTCTGGCTTCTTCCCTCAACCTTCTATCTGAGATTGATATATGTTGTTGCCAAGAGCACCAGTTCATTTGTTCTCCTTGCTATATAGTATGCCTTTGTAGGAATATGGCACAGATTCCTGAGTTCATTCTACTCTGGATGAATTTTTGGGTTATTTCCAATTTGTGTCTAATGCAAGTGACAGCCCGACATTTTTAAACTTGATGGTTATTAATATTCTGTCAAAAGCCCTCACCAAATGTGGATGTGGATAAATTGCTATGGGTATAGGAAACAAAAATAACTATAGAAGATATTTTTCCTCAGTTGGAAATTTTAAAGATGTGGTTACTGTGAAAAGCAGTTATATGTACTTCTCTGCATAACGCTAATAACCCTTAACCAAGGAGAAGCAATAACATCGATGAATTTGCAGGTGAAGACTAAGATTCTTTGTGATCCCAGCAAAGGCGGATTATTTTTACCATCTGCTTTTAGCAGAACTTGGTAACTTTTTCAAATGATTATGTGACACTCTTAGGATTTAACATATAAGCCACTCTGATTGATTTAAAACTGTGGGGGAAGGTGGGAAGTGGCATTTCTCCCATTTTCTAGAATCACTTTACCTCCCTTACTCCATGTTCAGGACAGGATAGATGTTGGCATCTGCGTGAGCTGAGCGCCCTCCAGCACCCTCCCCCACTGTCATCCTGGCAGGGGGCCCAATACGTAGTCGGAAGTCTGTGGGAGAAGCCACAGCCTTGAGGTGGGAGGAATTCTATTAATACGCTGTGTGTGTGAGTGTGTGTGTGTGTGTGTGTGTGTTAATAGTACTCTGTATCTAGAAGACTTTGAGCATCTTTCAGAGGAGCTGGCCAAACTTCATGACTCATATGCCATGTTAAAAGATTTTTTTATTTTTGCTTTTTTGGGCCACACCCGGCGATGCTCAAGGGTTACTCCTGGCTCTGCACTCAGGAATTACTCCTGGCGGTGCTTGGGGGACCATATGGGATGCTGGAGATCGAAACCAGGCTGGCATGGGCCAGCTGCATGCAAGGCAAACGCCCTACCCGCTGGACTATAAACCTTTATATGGATCTTGTGGTGACGTCCGGAGCTCCTTGGAGGGACTGATTTCTCTCCCCTTATTATTTTATTTTATGTTCAGAATTTAATATATTGACTCTCTACTCTAGAGGTAAATCTCTATTCTACACAAAACTTCACTCACAACTTCTCAACTCTTAGATTTTTTGAGGGTCTTTAAAGAGTTTGCATGAATTGTAGGGGTCTGTTTCTTTTGCACCATGAATTCATCTGGTGGTCTGATAAGTCCTATGAACCTTTCTTCAGAACATTGCTTGAAAATCTGTCAAATAAAATACCCAAAATTATAAAAGAAGACAAGTATATTAAATGCAATTATCCAAATACAAGAATAAATTATTTCAATTAAAATTTGTGCTATAATGTCATTTTTTTGTTCATTTGTTTTGGTTTGGGGCCACACCAGCATTGTTCAGGACTTACTCCTGGCTCAGGGATCACTACTGACAGGCTCAAGGGACCATAAGAGGTGCAGGGAGAGAAGCCCAGTTGGCTTCACATAGGCAAACAACATACCCACTGTAACAAGGCCGAATATCCTTCTTTTCTGATATATCACATAAAAGATCTAGAGGTAGCAATAGAACTAACATAACCATCAAGGTAATTTTGGGTGGAGCCTGAGGGATAGTATAGTGAGTAAGGCCACTGCCTTGTAGCAGCAGACCTTGGGATGCCTTTTGGTCCCCTGAGCACCATCAGAGGAGATTTCTGAGTGTGGAGCCAGGAGAAACCCCCGAGCAACACCAGATGTGGCCCTAAGCAAAGCAAACAAGCAAAAATAACCAATAAAACAGCAAAAGACAAGAAAGCAAATTAATTTTGATTATCCACAATATTTGAAATACTGGAAACAGCTGTAATGTGACCTTAAAATATTTATTTTTCTGCTAGTAACAAAGTCCTAGATACTGGTCATTTCCATAGCTTGCTGCATATAGTTGTGGATTAAGATTTCCTTAAAGGTTCTGGAGCAGAGAGATTGTGCTATGGGTTAGGTATTTGCTGTGTCTGTGGCCAGTCTGGGTTCTGTCTGCAGCATCTTGTGATGGTGCCCCCAAGCACCAACAGGAGCAAGTCCTGAATGCAGACCCACGACTAAGGCCTTAGCATCACAGGGATTTCCCCCCCCCATCATTCCTACTCACCAGCTCCTCCCCGTGCCCCCACCAAAAAAGAAAGTATTTCCTTGAAGGTTGGTAAAAACATTGGATATACATACCTTTTTTCTCCCCTAAATTCAGTCTTCCTGAATTCCACCACTATTTCCTGAACTCTAGTTCCACTTCAATGTCCCAGAGATGGCCCCTGTATTAGATACACAAACACACCTCTCAACAGCTTTAGCTGTTGAAAGACAGTCTCTCTCCAGAAAACTGGCCTCTGGGCCAGTCTGACACTCAGGCTAGGGAATAGCCAACATTGAGCTTGTGACTCTGATTTTGAGATTTAGGTGGCCTGAAAAGAACTGACCTTGACTTTAATCATTACCTTCTCTTGTCAGTTCCCAGCATAACTCCAAGTGCCAGATTGAGAAATAAGCCTTCTTTACTTTTTGGGAAAGTTTCAAGAAAAGTTAGATGATATCCAGGAATCATTGTTAATTTTAGCATTGTTAAATTTGACATTGTTGAACTGCTTGTAAGAAAGAATTTTGGCAATGAAAGAAAAGTCCACAGTGTTCAGGAAGTATATAGGGTTAAATAGTATTTGGGACTGGCGGCACATTTCTTTAAAATTACTCTCGGCTAAAAGAAGAACAAGTGAAGTAAAAGTGGTAAACATTGGAAAATTCTGGATTCTTGGCTTTCTTGCTTTCCAAGCTCATGTTCTCCCTTGAGCACGTATCTATCTTGCCTGCTTGTCTCTGTCTCTCTTTGCCTGTTTGCCTTCTTGCTGTTTCAAGCTCGTGTTCTCTCTTGAATCTGTATTCCTTTCTTTCTGCCTTCCTTTGCATCCTTCTAAGTGAGTTTCATTAATTATAACTGTCTTGCTTCACTAAACAAAAAGAAAAAGAAAATTCTGTAGTTTTGATGATGGTTTGTTTCATAGTATAATCATAGTATTATTTTTTACTTTAGTATGTGAATAAGATTTGTTTTTTATTATAGAAGTCATGGGAATAATTCTTGGTCCAGGAAATTAAGCAATGCTTTTTCCCTCCCTTTCCTTTTATAATAATTGTTTGATTTGCCTCCATGCATAACACATGACTCAATTGTTTTGTCTTGCTTATGGTAAATACACAAGTCTTAAAATTTGCTAGCAGGCCTGAGGATGCCTGGGGCCCCGCCAGGTTCACCGCTGTATAACATAACCTCTCAAGCACCGCCAGTGTTTTCCTGGTAGTTTGCAAGCATACAGTGCCAGGGCAGCACAGCATCCAGGTCCTTGCACTGTCTCGTTGGTTGAGTGTCAACAGGTGTGACCACCAGGGCCCCCTCAGTACCATATAATGATTGCTGCTATTCTGTGTCCAGGGAAAAGTGTACCAAGAAAAAGACATTGCATGGCCAGAGTAATAGCACAGCAGGTAAGGCTTTTGTCTTGCATGTGCCCAAGTCAGGTTTGATCCCCAGCATTCCATATATATGGTTCCCTGAGCACTGTTAGGAGTAATTCCTAAGTGTAAAGCCAGGAGTAAACCCTGAGCATCACCATGTGTGACCCCGCACCCAGAAAAAGAGAACAGAATATTAAGAATAGGCCTCGGGCAGGGACAGGGAAGACAGAAGTGCAGGTACGATACTTGTCTTGTAGGTGGCCAACTCAAGATTAGATCCTGGCACCCCATATGATTCCCTGAGCACCACCAGGAGTGATTCCTGACTATAGAGAGATGAGTAAGCCCCAACACTGCTGGGTATGGTTCCCACACCAATATATAAATATATATGTGTTTATATATATATATGTGTGTGTGTGTGTATACATACATATATATATATATACATATATATATACATATATATATGACTAGGTTCAGGAAGAGATGAGATATGAAGAAGGGAAGGTCAGAGGGAGAAGCTAATTTTTAGCGTTAAGAGGGCTCTATTATATAGAGAAACAGATCATTCAGATGCGTAAGAAAATAATATCTAAATTCTCTAGTTTGAATAAGAACTCTGTAAATATGCATCCACACACAATTGCTCTGTTTCTTAAATTTCTAAAGTTCTATTTATCTTTCATTACAATAATTACTACATTGGTATTTCTATACATATGCTTTATAATTACATTGTGAAATTCCTTCTTTATATATTTCACACACACAAAAATGACTAGTATGTGGTAAGTGCTTCTTGTCAAGGATGGGAGAGAGCTTAAAGCTAGAGTCCTGGGTTCAATCCTTTGGACTGCTTGGACCTAAGCACAACTGAGCTGGGACTGACACCCAGCACTGCCAAGTATAGCCAAATAACGAAACTTAAAAGAGAAGCATGCCAAATGAACATTTGAATAAGATGTTTGTTAACAAGATGGAACTCTGGTTCACACCTTAGAATTGTCTCATTTATTCATTGGAGGACTTATACCAATTTTGTTCCCCAATTTTATGCATATCCCTCAACCATTTAGGTAAATCCTAAACTTTAGAAAGGAGGAGTTCTATGATGACCCACACTGAAGTCCACAAAACTCCTCCATGTCCTTCAGCTCTGGCTGAGGCAGAGGTGTAAACAGGCTGTCCTGTATCTATCATTTTCACCGGGCCTGGTGAGCTGGCCCAGATGTACTGGGTCACCTTATCTTCAAGAGCAGCAATTGTCTTGTAAGAGGAGTAGGTGGGTATAGCCAGTGAGTCATTTGGCAAATGCCTAGAAGATTATCATTCCCGTAGCTCCTCTCCCCTCACCCCACACACACACACACACACACACATGCATTGAGCTTTCTTATGCCAGGTAGAGAGTCCAAATACCATCACCATTAATGTTCATGCTTAGTGCCTTTCAGAGCTCCAATTAGTGAGTGCTCTCTATTTGCAGTGCCAGGGATTGAAAACAAGGTCTCACATATGTGAAGCATTGACTCTGACACTGAGTCACATTAAATATCTAAATTAGTGATTTTTATCAGGGGGAACTCTAAGCTGTGTTTAGGGTTTACTCCTGGTTCTGCACTCAGTGATCACTCCTGATAGGGCTCGGTGGACCATATATGGTGCAGAGGATTGAAGCTAGGTGAGTTGCATGCAAGCCAAGCACTTACCTGTTGTACTATCTGGTTTCAAATAAGTGATTTCTTAACTAAGAACCTATCTAGGCTTCTCAAAATAGAAGGGTGAGAATATGAATAAATGAAGAAAACACAGGGAGAGAGGAATGGAATGCATATAAAAGAAACTTCCCTTGTAAGATCAAATAAGCATGTATGATCAACTTCCTTTTCTGTATATGTGGCTTTTTTGTTTTTCTTTTATTGGTGTGTGTGTGTGTGTGTGTGTTCATGCAGTATGATATCTTGGATACTTTCAGTTTTTTTTCAAAACTTCCCAGACAATATTGAGAAGTCTGGTACTCAGAAATCACAATAAATATTTTTAAACACATGTTTTTCTTCTCAGTCACACATCACCAGAAAAGTCAGGCACATAAGAAAACAGAGAGAGGAGAAGATCAACACAAAGTGTGTTGTTTCAGAAGACACTAGAATCTTGACATGGCCCAGACCCACATCTCCCAACTCTTTTCTCCAGGGAAGACCTAGCATCTGATGAGTGATCCTTTCCTAGACGAAGGCTAAAAGTTTGAAAGGAAATATAAAACAGTAATTTCCTCATCCTAGGTAAAGTTGCAATGCCCACTCATACATCTGTGGAGTCTTTAGAGAAGAAAATAAATTGCCTTTAGTTTAGAAGTTAACATGTAATAAATCTCCTCTAAAAGTTCCCCTTGTTATCTGAATAGAGGCAGTTCCTATAAAACTTTACAACTGAAAATGTTGTAAATCAAAGAAGAAATTACCATCAATTTATATGGAAAATATTTTAGTATTCCCAGACCCACCAAAATAAACCTACTATATCATACAAAATAACATATAAAACTTAAAGAAACATTCACTTGTAGTAAATGCATGAATGATATGATAATAAAGCAGTTTATAAACTAGTTCCTGGGGAAGGAAACAGGAGGTTCTACTTTACTTTAGCTGCTAAGGTCCATTGCCAATAGAACAGCTGCTGCAAACAAATGAGGAATACTATTTGCATTTTCCACCTTTGTACCAAAACTGAAAATCCTCTTCAGATTTCTTTTGGTTCAGGATAATTGTACTTACTTTGATCTTTTGTAAAAATGAAGCGATTAACACAACTTTCAAAAAACTGGGGATAACTGTATTGACAAATGAACTTATCTTTACTGATCCCTTCCAGACGATCCTGGTCATGAGTCAATTGTGTTAGAGCTTGTGGCGCTGTTACTCTTAACCATGCACCCATACAATGGGCATAGCACAGGCCAACACAGCCTTCCATGCCCAGCTCAAATCAGAGGCTTGTTACCCTCTCTCATCTGCTTTTAAGTAAATATTGATGTTTGCGCCTCATTTTCATGTGTGGGTTTTTGTTTCTATTGATCAAAAGATCCATATTGGGGCTGGAGTGATAGCACAATGGGTAGGGTGTTTGCCTTGCACACAGCTAACCCAGGTTCAATTCCCCAGCATCCCATATGGTCCCCTGAGCACCGCCAGGAGTAAATCCTGAGTTCAGAGCCAGGAGTAACACCTGAGCATTGCCGGGAAAGACCCAAAAAGCAAAAAAAAAAAATCCATATTATGAAAGTCCCCACAAAGTTGTATATACACCTACTCATGCAAAGCCTCAATGTGCATAATTACACAGGAAATCTAAGGTCAGGAGTTTCCTAATAATTATGTTTCTTGGTTAACTAGAATGTTTTCTGCAAGTATAAAATTAGAAGGCAAAAAGCAAAGTCAAGATTTCTAATTTTAGAACAGTAGCGAATGTTTTAACTAATCTCTAACCTTTTCTCCATCCGTATTAACAGAAATGCCTTATAGCTAACATTTTCGATGTTTACTGTGCACCAAGTCCCTCATCACAGATACTCCTTATGGTGGGTCTTCCGGCTATGTTCATTTTACAGATATAGAAACTGAGGCATAGAGAAGTTAATTTTCCAAATTTCCCAGGACCATTTGGTCCTAATAGACAGAGACAGTTGTGTGGTTAACCATGCCATCTGTATTCAAAAGCCAGAGACCCCATCACTAAACTATTTCACTTGGTTGGATCACTGTTTAATTTTAAGCAATGTTAAGTTTGAACATTGTTTAAGTTTTGAAGTCAATTTTACAGAAATTAGATATTACTACATTTTTTTACTTCTACAAATACCCTCAACTATTTTTAATTAAATAAAGCTGAAGATAAAGTACAGTGATGGGCACTTACCTTGCATGAAGCTGACCCAGATTTGATCACTGACACCACATAAAGTCTTCTGAGACCCACCAGGAGTAATCCTTGATTACAGAGCCAGCAATAAGTCCTGAGCACAGCCAAGTATTAAGTATTTCCCAAAATCTACATATAAACACATATATGATAACAAAAAATTATAATTTCTTAATTTTTAATCTCCACTCTTTTGAGAGACATCGTAGGGATTTGAGGTACTCAGATAATGAGTTGACTTTACGTGAACAGGGTTCCCAGAGACATATGTTAATCCTTAAAACTTACAAATAGTATTTTATATGGTAAAACTCTAGCAGACATGACTAGATTAACAATCTTGAGATAAGATTATTCTGAATTATCTGTGTCAGACCAAAATATCATCAAACGTACCATAACAAGAGAACAGCAGGACATTGGAGACTCAGATAGAATGTAAAATGAAGACATCAGAAGAGATTGGAAAATTTGCCATGACTAGCCAAGAAATGTCAACAAATGTGGGTAGAAACCAGAACCTAAGAAAGCAAAGAGCTGTTTCTCCTTCCTTTTTGCAAAAGTGTGGCCCTTTTGTCTCAGATTTCTGGCCTCCAGAACTGTAAAAGAATACGCTCCAGTTATTTGAATTGTTTTGTTTTTGGTGAGGGGTATTGGGTACATTGGGCTATTTTAAGGGTTTACTCCTCATTTTGTCACGGCAGAGCCTGGCAAGCTAACCGTGTTTTATTTACTTGTTATGCCAAAAACAATTATGGACCTCAGTTCCATGACCTGAAGAATGGTTTGAGGCTCTTCCTGTCCCTGGAGCAAGTAGATGCCCTTGGGTTACACTTGCTTGTGACAGTACTTATGGAGATGTTACTAGTGCCCACTCCAGCAAATCGATGAACAATGGGAAGACAGTGATACAGTGATACTCCTCATTTTGTACTCAGGGTTTATTCCTGGTGGGCTTGAGAGGATTACATGTGGTGCTGGGCATTGAACCCAGCACACCTGGCTGTATGCAAGGCAAGCAATTTACACACTGTAGTATCTCTCTCATCTCATTCCAGTTGCTTTTGTTTGTTTATATTTTGGGGCTATACCTCATAATGCTAAGGGTTTATTGCTAGCTTTATGCTCAGGGATTACTCCTGGTGGGGTCACAGGATCCTATGAAGTGCCCCAGATCAAACCAGAGTGGACCATCAGCAAGGCAAGAATCCTGTCCACTGTGCTATCTCTTTGGCTCCAGCAGCTGTTTTAAGTCATCAAAGTTGTGGTAATTTGATACACAGCAATAGAAAACTAATTCATTGATCAATACTGAACCACTAAGAGTTTAAACATATTAATCATAGCTGTTATGCATTGTACCCTTAAAATGTATTGGTGTTCCACTGTCATTTAATCCCTATAAATATCCCACTGACATTTAATCCCTGTAGAGCAAGGATTTAAACTTGAGCTCATCTAAGTCCAAAGTCCAGTGAACAGATGCACTATGCCATATTGTCCATTCTAATACTTTACATGAAGATTCATTATCCTTAAATGACTGTCCAGTCCAATTTCTATTAATTATTTATCTGAGGTAAGATATAGTAATATTTTTGCCCACACAACCTCCTCACATTGGACTTCTATAGGATTTTGGAGTCATTTTTAAAAATGAGATGAAGCCAAGATCTCTATATTATCTATTCTCCAAATTAAAAAAAAAACTTGCTTCAAAGGGGTTAAAACCACTCAGCAACTCATCCTGCAGAGCATTTTCCTTGAAGCTTTTGCTCTCACCACTCTTCTGCAACTAACCCCTGCAGAACTCAACGTACTCTCAAGTACGGAGCTCTGAGAACTAGCTGCCAACTCTCCATTTTCTAAAGTGGATTTTAGTCGGTGGACCAGTTATCCATGCACGAAGGTTAATTAAGCAGAAGCATCTCAATCTTTGTCTCCCAGGTAATAAAATCACAAATGATTTCTATTTAAAATTAAGCTTGCAATAATCTGTTGAGGGTGGGTTGTGTACATTTTTTTCCATTTTAGCAAGTATTTCTCTCTTCATCAAAAACATTAGGTCATAAAAGTCATTCTCATCTACATCTTTTAAACCTTGTTCACATCTTTCTGCAATGCAAGAGATGAGGCTGGTAATGAGGCAGCCAATTGGATTCCAGGGAGGATTTGTTCTGATTTAGAATACTTTCAGAATCTGTTCAGAATGCTTCTGATTTATCATTAAGCCCACTGAAACCATTTATTTGGGGCCAGCTTTACAGGGATAGAACATCAATTGTGTGCCTGTTACTGGGAATTATAATACAGCTGATGAAGTGTGACAACACAAAGTCCAATGGATTTATAGGAGATTACAGACTGTATTATAGAAGCCAACAGCTATTACATAAAAATGTTCTGGGCAGAGACAAAGCATAAAAATAAGGAAATAGATTCTATCCAGTCACCTGCCTTTCTCCTCTAGTGTCTAATTTCTATCACACAATTCTTTCACCTGATTCTGAACTGGTTTTTCATTTATTCTCACCATTCCCTCTATCCTCAAGCAGGTATTACACAAAATTAGGAGGAAGAGGGGTAGATAGATTGGTGCTTGTGGCTGTGCCGATGAGTATAAATACATGCCATTCTAGCACATAGTTACTTTCCAAAAAGGGCAGGGTGCATGTTATGTCACAAGATTTGAGCTGATCTATACAATCCAAAGTATGTCATAAATGATCAATCATGGTCATGCCATTCAGTTTCATCTATTTGAAGGTGTTCTAGGTCAGCCTGTCCCCTGTAGAGAGGCTCCACAGTGTATATAATAGGCTTAGGAGAAAAGTGTGAGGAGACCTGTGGTAAAGTGTTTTAACCTTGTGGACAGTATTGTCAGAAGTTACTAGTGAGATCCAACTATTTCACTTTTGTGAGCCTCTATTAAGAGAAATAGGGATGTGCCATAAATGCGAGGATAGAAGTGCCAAGATGTTTATTGTGTTATAGAGTCCAGTGGCAGTAGTTAAATAGTGTCTGAGAGGGGGACAATCTGCATTTTCTATGGTCAAAGAAACATAGCAAATAACTATTATGGAATATCACACAGCTCTTAAAATGAATGAGTTAGGGATATGTACATGTTGTAGAATAATGTTCACATATATTAAGTAAAAATAAAACCTAGCCCCAGTGCAATACCACAGTAATATGATTAACTTTAAATTACTAGGATTCAGAGTTTCCAAAAGAGTATCATCATAATAATATCATTTATAATTTAGAGGTGGCCTCATTACCACATCCATTACCCAAAATAAGTCTGAATCCTAAATTGGTTTGGTTTCAATGTAGACGGGGCAGTGGACTTGATATCACATAGGTTCTCTGCCCAAACTTGTACTATTCTGTAATCCTCATAAAGTAAAAATAACTTTCATCATCCCCCACAGAAATCCTTAAATTTGGGGTTTTGATGAGGTGTTAGGATGAGGAGTCAGATGAAAGAAAACATTTCAGATTTGTCTCTTTCAAACATGAATGTCTGTATCACTCCAGATGACTAAGTCTGAATTTCAAGACAGCTGAGGATAAAGATGGAGAAGACTAGACTATGAAGACAAGTGTTCCACCACTCTTCTCCCCAGCCTTTTGTAAAAAAATATAAAACAGCTTCTATTTAGAGATTTTGAGGAAGCACAGAGAGAGAGAGAGAGATTTAAAAGTGACCAATAGGATTCTTAGAGGCAGAGAAAGCTGAAAGTAATATCTCAGATGAAGATGTGTGTCATTCCCCAACTCGCCCTCCAGAATGGGGAGGCACTAACCTTATTTTTTTTACCCAGTTGAAATTAACTGTTTTCAAAGCATATAATCAATTATGTTTCAATGATCAAGAAGTGACTGGAATGATGATAGTGGCAATAGCCTTCTTAATGTGTCAGACACTGATTTAAGAGTATTAGTACAAACAATTTCCTTTAATTTGTGCAACACTTTATAAGGAATTTGTTATTGTCCCCATTCTACAGATGAGAATAGGCAGAGAGACTAAGTACTATGTTCATGATTATAGAGCCAGTCAGTGTGAGAGCCAGTATCAAATCACAGGTAGTCAAGTACCTGGGTTATAAGAGATCTGAGCAAATGAAAAGGCAGGGTTGTGAGCTCATGGAAACATCATACCCAAGTTTCTTATAATTGTGCCCCTTCTATAATCTCTAAAGGGTTTTTCTATTTCTGAAAGTCAACACAAGCTATGTTCCTGGTCACTGAATTGCCTCTGCTCTTTGACTTGTTCCATATAACTGAGAAATTTTTCTGAGAAAATATAGTCAATTGTTTCTCTCTCTCTCAGAACTCCTTCTTTCATTCCCTGCTTGGTCCATGGCAAAAAGACCTGTGTATAAGCAGAGAACCGAATCTTGTTAGAAAACTATAAATATGGGCTGAAATCTCAAGCCCCTTCATAGTCTTTTATAAATTTTTATAATGCCACCGTGAGACATACAATTACAAGGATGTTCATAATTGGGTCTCTATCACATAGTTTTCCAGAACCCATCCCTCCACCAGTGCCCCATTCCCACCACCAATGTCCCAACAGTCCCTCCCACCCAACTCCAGCCTGCCCTATAGCAGGCACCCTTTCTCTCTCTATCTCTGTTTCTGTCCCTGTATTTCTCTCTCTCTTCTCTTACACTTTGTGGCTTGCCTTACAGATATTAACGGTTTATGATGTAAGTCTCTATGTGTATATTCAATAGTGAGTTCTAGTGTGACATTATAATTCCTCATTACCCATCAACCTCCCCAGTTTGTTGCAACTACAATTTATACAGTGTATAAATGTGAAAGATCCTGGGAAGGACCTGGTCCTAACCTTCATTATTATTTAAGCCTCTTACACAGCCGCAGTGCAGTCGCACTGTTGCAGCTGTGGGTCTGGTCTGACCCTTGTCTGGCTTTGCTGGTTGTGGAGGCTGGGAGCCCGTAGCCACACCCACCAACATGGAGGTGGAGGAGCCCAAATCCCTGCTCCAAGCCTGGCCATTGCGGCCTCCCCCACATGTGTCTGCTAACCCTAGGACTATGTTGGACTCGACCAGGGGCTGAGCCATTTACTGTCCTCCAAAACTCCATGGGCTGCTCCATGTGGGACGAGCAGCGCAGCTGTGGAAACCTGTCATAGTTTCTCTTACCATTTTCCTAACAGCATCAGACCTGCCTGTAAAATTAGTCTGTAGGACCAGCTTGGCTAAAACCACTTGCCTAGAGAAGGAGGAGGCGGTGCAGGAGGCAGGCATATAAATGTTCTTTTCTGTAAAGAAGGCATGTTCTCAGTGGGGAAGGTGGGAATTAAGCTTGTCTTGACTTCAAGAATTATGATGCAGTGGGAAGAAAAATGTATCAGCTTTAAAGGCCAATTCTGTCACTTTGTAGCAGTGTATCTGCAACCAAGTCACTTAAGTTTCTGAACCTATTTCATCATTTGTCAAATAGGAACAATAATTGTTACTCTGTGTACTTACTCCATAAGGTCACTGTGTGAACTAGAGAAAAAACCTATATCTTCTGGTTTCAATTTGTGGTATCAATCCATCCAGCTATCCTTCCAGATATTATCACTTTATTCCCACTTATTCAGTATGTATAATATTTTTTCAAGAGTTAGTTAAGTGAAAAAGCATAGAGATATTAGGAGGTTGGAGAAAAAAAACAGGAAATCGGCACCACAGATGGGGAAGACCGCTGAAGGCTGAGGTTGAAGTGACGGAGAGCAGAGCGAGAGTGGTCCACACCCACATCTCTCCTCATAGATGTGCTGCTCCAGTTCTTCAGAGGGGCTTTTGTGTTGCACAAAAAGAGCTGACTTCCAAGTCATTTTTTATTAAGACCAAATCATCTTCGCTTCACTCAGGCAGGACTCTAGAGCTGGTATCTTCTCTCCTACCTTCTCTCTAGGTGCTAAGTTAGGTCCATAAATGCATGAGCATAGGAGAAGTCAAACCTGCTTCTCAGATTCTCACAGGAAAATCTGAGGGATGAGGTTTTTGATTTGGTTTTCAATTTGGGGGCCATGCCAGGCAGTGCTCAGGAGGCATCCACAACAGATCATTATGTGCTACTTAATCCTAGGACTTTGGCACGCCACTCCTGTAACTGTTTCCTTTGCCGAGGAGATATTTTAAGTCCATACCTTAAGCAAAGACCAATCTTAGGTATTGCATACTGTATATAACGTGCAGAATGACCCAGAAAAGGAATTGAAGGTAATCAATAGTCTGCTCCTCTGTAGAAGATTGCCTATTAATAACATTTCATTTGTAAGGGGCTTCTTCGTGTATTGTTAACATTTAAATACCTTCCAAAGTTAAAAATACAATAGGCTATTGCAATCCCAATGTGTAAAAGAAGGAAGAGAGTGAGAGAGAGAGAAAGAGAGAGAGAGAGAGAGAGAGAGAGAGAAGAGAAGAGATAAAGAACCTGCCATAGAGGCAGGCTAGGGCAGAAGGAAGGGAATTAGGGACTTTGGTGGTGGGAAATGGGCACTGGTGGAGGGGATGGGTGCTGGAACACTGTATGACTGAAACCCAAACATGAACATCTTTGTAATTGTATATTTCACTGTGGCATAATAAAAATTTTTTAAAAATACAATAGGCAACATTAGTTCACTGAACTGGTTTTACAAATAAAGGAACAGAGACTGAGAACAACTTGCAGTTAAGGCAAGAAATCATCAGGAACTAATTTCAGGTTCCTTGGGTTGCAGGGCAGAGCCCTTCTCCTTCAGCAGTGCTTGACCAGTCACATTTTATTTTGTCTGTTTCTTTTGGTATTCAGGGACTGAACTTGAGGCATCAGAGATGGGAAGCATGCTCTCTACCACCTATCTACACTCCTGTCCCCTCAGCACTACACTATAGCCCTCTTTTGTTTCATCCTCAGTTGATGGGAAATCTCTCCTGTTCTTATCCCTGCTGATAGAAATGACTAGAAGCAGTTCATTCATGCACATATTAATCTAAAAGGTCTTAACTGGGGAGAAAGCTCTATCTATAGCTGAGGTTCGAGCTATAATAAGGAGGTGCCAGACCCTCTATTGCATTGAAAACCAAGCCCCGAAGTTAATTAATAAGTCTGTATATTGAGGGCAAAGGGAAATCCCTAAAAAGTTTTAAGTAGGGGATGTCCCTAGTATTTAGCAGCTAAACACTACTTTGAGCTGCAATGGTCCTGACAGAAATAGGAAAACCTTGGAGCAGGAAATCCATTGAGAATTAGGGGATAAGGCACCAGAGAAGCTAATGAGGGTGTGTGTGTGGGGGGGTGCATGAATCACAGCAAAATGCTAGCACCATGGCCTCAAGCTATCCCAATTCCAGTGTCTCCAGATTTCCCCTTGGAGGATGACTACATCTGCTGTTCCAGGGAGGAAAAATGTCCTAATTCCTTCTACAGCTTTCCTCTGTTGCTGTTACTTCAGACCCTGTTCTGGGAGTGCTCAAGAATGAGAGAGAAAGCAAAAGGCCTGAGTTCTGCAGTGTCTCTCACAGGAGGACTGTCTCTGTGGTCACTGGCGCTGTTTACTCTTGCCTTCACCAGCAGGCAAAAGTACCATCTTCTAGCTAAGATGGCATCTCTCATAGTATCTTTGAAAATGATACTCTTCCCATTGCTTAAAATATGACTTGGACTTTTTTTTGAGCTCACATAATTTGAGAGAAGGAAACAAAAGAGAGTGAGGACTAGAAGTCCTGAATTATGTACCGATTACCTGCGAGCTGGTCACTGGACACCCATGTGCTGGTGCTATGTCTGGAATTCCACTTCACTGCCTTCTTCGAGTGTCACTTCCCTCAATATCTCCATGCAAGGGCTGACTATGGAAGAAAGACTGAATGACATGATGACAGTGGAATGTAGTGGTCATCTTAACCCGCAGAGGCAGAACACTTCACTTCATTTCCTGGTGACAATTTTGGAAACATTGTACTAGTATTTCCCAGTTACCTCACAATCACAAGGTGTCTTGCATTGACTGATAAAAGCAAGACAAATAAAACACCGTGTGTCTAATCCAATACATAACCCAGCACAAGAGAAAAATATCAGGGACCAGACAGATAATACTATGGGTCAGGCACTTTGCCGATGGCCAGCTTGATTCCGGGCATGACATATCGCCCCCAACCCCCCCACAGCACTACCAGGAGTGATCACTGACAGGAATGCTCACTGAGCACAAAGCCAGGAGTAAGCCTTCATATACTCCCCACACTTGCACCCACAAAATGAAAGATTGAAAGGAATTAGAAGCAGGTATATCAGATAAGACTAAAAACGCAAACTGGAAGTTAAATCCTGTGATATGGGAGCAGGAATTTATCAACTTGGAAGGCAAAAAGAAATAATACCTGCAAGGGAAAGCTGGGAAGCAATGTTCCTGGGAGTCAGTCAGAGCCCCATTTAGGATTCCATTGACTCAGCATGTGGTGGATTTGAACAATGCAGCACAATTCCATGTGCAGCTTTTTTTTCCTCCCAGAACAGTTCTAATTCTTGTCTGAGAAATTTCACCACTTTGGGGCTAGACTTTTGGTTTTCTTCCTCCATCTTTCTAGCAAGCCCAGGAAATATGAAGTTTGAAGAAGTTGCTGAGTTGTCACTGAAGTTTGATCAATTTTAGATGAAATGTGAACCTGATTGATAGCAAAAGGAAGGTCAGTAGAGGGATAGTCCTATGTTAACAGCTCCTTCATCCTTTACTGTAATACTGGGAAATAGAGCAGAGGTGCCAAAGATAAGTAGGGATTGTGTTGGAACTTGGGGTCAATTATACTGCCAATATAATTATCACTATCACTATCCTCCCATTGATCATCTATTTGCTCAAGCCGGCACCAGTAGTATCTCCATATGTCCTGTCTCATGCTAGTAGAGCCCAAGGGCATCTGCTTGCTCCAGGAACATAAAGAGCCTCAAACCATTATATTAGGTCATGGGAATGAACTAATATAATTGTTACTGGTATTTGGCATATCAAATACAACACAGGCAGCTTGCCAGGCTTGCCATGCAGGTGGCATACCCCTGTGGTCACCTCTAAATATAGCATTTATAGATGAACCACATGGCCTCTTGCAGCTGCTCAAGACGGGCTGTGATAGGCTGTTGCTGTGTGGAGTTCTGACGAGAGGGAAGACTGGATGTGGAAAATGGCAGCCCAATGGAGTGGGGGGGTCATCTGGCTTGTTGTGCGGCACTGCTGGGGTAGCGGGCCAGGGCTAGAACCCGCTATCTAGCCAATATAATTATATAGAATTTTTTCTTTTTTTGCTTTTTGGGTCACACCCGGCAATGCTCAGGGGTTTCTCCTGGCTCTGCACTCAGGAATCACTCCTGGCGGTGCTCGGGGGACCATATGGGATGCTGGGAATCGAACTCTGGCCTGGATGGGCCGGCCGCGTCAAGACAAATGCCCTACCCTCTGGGCTATCGCTCCGGCCCCATATCACTTCACTTGAATCGTTATTCATCGATTTGCTTGAGCGGGTGCCAGTAACATTTCCATTGGACCCTATCATGTGCCAATGTAGCCCAATGGCATCTGGTTGATTCAGGAATATGAAGAGCCTCAAACCGTTCCTTCAGGGTCTTAACAAGGAAGTCTGACCATCTTGTAGGTGGGCGGCCACGTGATCTTTTGACATCTGTGGGATCCAGTCTGTAACGGCTCTAGTCCAGCGGTTGTCTCCAAATCGCATTACATGTCCAGTCCATCTGACTTTTGAAGCCTTGGCAAACGAGACAGCCTCCATGATTCTGGAATAGCGATGGAGGTCAGAACTCCGATTCCTTCACTCACTTGAGTGAGGCGTGATATTCCAAGCATAGCTCTTTCGATGCCTCTCTGGGAGACCCAAATATCATTCTCATCCTGCTTTCGTAGGGCCCAGGTCTGTGAGGCGTATGTTAATGCAGGGAGAACGGTGGAGTCGAAGAGATGTGCCCGGAGCTGGAGGTTCTTTGTCCTTTTAGCTATTTCTTCGATGCCTTTGAAGGCATTCCATGCCGCTCTCTTCCTCCTGCGCAGCTCAGGTTTTAGGTCGTTCATCATGTTGACTTCTCGACCTAGGTACACATAACTGCTGCATTCAGAGATGTTTGTTCCATTGAGAGTGAATGGGGCCTCAGGAACTAGTTCATTTCTCATGAACATAGTTTTCTTCAGATTCAGCTGTAGACCTATCTTTCCACATGCTCGGTCAAAGTCAGCCAGCATTTGTGCCGCTTGGCTAATGTTTGGTGTTATTAGAACGATGTTATCAGCGAAGCGGAGGTGGTGTAGTTGCCGAACATCTATCTTCACTCCCATTCCTTCCCATTCTAGTTGTCTCATGATGTTCTCGAGGGTGGCGCTGAAGAGTTTTGGTGAAATGGTATCACCCCTGTCGAACCCCTCTTTTGACATCAATGATCACTTCTTTGTAGAATGGTGAGATCCTGGTGGTGAATCCGTAATACAGCTCACGAAGGATCTTGATGTATTGGGTTTGAACGCCCTGTTTGACTAGGGCTTCGATGACTGCTTCAGTCTCTACAGAATCAAAGGCTTTCTGTAAATCAATGAACGTGAGACAGAGCGGCATCTTGTACTCCCTACAAACCTCGATGAGCTTCGTTACTGTGTGGATATGGTCGATTGTGCTGAATCCTTTCCGGAAACCTGCTTGCTCGCATGGTTGTCCTTCATCTAGTGTTCTGCTAATCCTGTTCAGGATGACTCGTGTAAACAGCTTGTAGATGACGGACAACAGGCAGATGGAGCGGTAGTTGCCGATGTCGTGAATATCTCCCTTCTTGAACAGTAGAACTGTCCTGCTGGTTTTCCATTGGGAGGCACCTTGCATTCGGACAGGTAGCGTGTGAAGGGCCGAGCTAGTGTATTGATGAGTACCAATGGCAGATTCTTCAGGTGTTCAGGTCTGACTTTGTCTGGGCCTGGTGCTGTTCCCTTCTTTACCGACGAGATGGCATGTTGGATTTCAGAAGGGAGAACGTTGGGAATGACATATCCATCCTGTGGAATTTGGTATGTGGGCAGGTGGATGTGGCTATCAAAGAGATTTGAGTAGAAGTCCTGGATAATCTTTTCCATTGCTTTTCTGGAAGATGTGATAGATCCATCAGGGCGTCGGAGGGCAGTCATCTTGGTCTTATAGTTGGCGAAGGACAGGTGGGCTGTGCGAATGCTTTTCCCGGCCTCTGCTGCATCTTACAGTATTTCTGCTCTTATGTCTTTGAGGTCTTCTTTTATCGCTTCTCTGCACTGTTTAGCAAGCTTGGACGTTAGCTTTTGGTCTCCTGAGGCTCGCGCCTTGCCACGTTGGCGAATGAGCTCGAGAGTTTCTGAAGACAAGCCGTCCTTTTGTGTCTTTCTCTCTCTCTGCATTCTTCGCACAATCATGGAGGTGCTGAACCAGTCGGTTGTATTCTTCATCGATGTCGCCAATGATGGCATCTTCCCATGTTGCTGCAATGGTGCCAAAGAGTTCCCAGTTGGTTGTCGTTCTGGGAGTTCTCTCTTCTTAAACTTTGCAGCTTTTTCTCCCCGTTACGGGAAGTAGAATTTTGCACGAAGGAGACAGTGGTCCGA
>JAJIBD010005290.1:77500-110030 GCA_021461705.1 Cryptotis parvus
TCCCAAATATTCATTTACTATATTGTCCTCATGTAGAGGATGTGTCAGATATTAAACTGATAAGAACAGATACTACACTTGATCTTAACCAAAAAGGCCAAGAAGCGATACAGTGGGGTGTTAACGCAGAAGGTAAAACATGCAGAAGACTGGAAAGATATGATTTTATTTGGGTAAGTCAAGGGAAGGCTCTTGGATGAAGCAGGCTCTGAGGAACTAGAGAATTCTGGGAGCAGGAGTGCCATATGCAAAGGCACAGAAGCATGAGAGGACATGAAGTGCCTGAAAAACACAAATATGGAGTAAGAGAAGAAATGTGAAAGGAACTGAAGTTAATAAAGTGGGTTAAAGTTAAATCTTGAAGGATCTTGGAAAGAACTTTCAATTTTATTCAACAATCAGTAAAGAGAATTTAGAATAAATAACAAACATGATTGATATATTGGAGTAATTAAAACCAGAGGCAATAATAGAGCAGTAATTCATCAGTTCCAAACTGAGATGAATGCAGGCACCTCCCTCTGCCCTCTGGGCTGGGATCTGGACCAGAGAAGAGACTACAGAATGTGGAATACACAGGACATAGAATAGATGAGTTTCAAGAATGTTAAGAGATAGGACAGACACCTATAAAAGACATGGAGGTCTAGCTGAAGCTTAGAAATTCAAGAATCTGTCCTGTAAAACACACTCAGAGGACTATCTACCCCTTCCTTGCTCTTCAAGCCTGTTCCTGAGTCCCTCCCTTGCCCAGAAACAGTACCAGGATGACTTCTTATCTTTCAGATCCCAGCACATTATCACAGCAGAGCTGACTTATGGGTAAAATCACGGGTTTCTTAACTCACTGGTGTTTCTAATATTTTACGTTCTTTTTGGTTAGAGGCTATTCTGCAATGAAAAACACTCTCAAAACAGAAAGTATTTATCTAACCCCAACCTCTTGGAACACATCCTTCTCTCTGACAATGCCAGTTATGTAGAAGACACAGTAATGGCTGCTATAGACTATGTTATTGCCATCCATAGCTAAATAACTACATAACCACCAGAGGCCAATGAAAATTGCCGTGAAAGCACAGAGTAGCAATTATTTTCCCATTAGCACCAGCCACATTAATATCAACATAGAACAATTAACATTTCTAACCCCATAGTTACACTATAACCTCCTTGTGTCTTGAAGCAGTGGATTGATGAGTGGCATGGGAGAAATAAGCAAGAATAAGGCAGCATAAAGTGAGGCTCCTACATGCAGTGTATATCTGTGGGAGATCAGTATGACATCAGATGAAAAGGCAGAAGGAGAACTTCATTTTGATTGTCATTGATGTAGCCAGTCCCTAGACAAAAAAAAAAATGTCTAATTTAGTTGACCTTTCTTTGAGTCTCCAGAAAGCAAGTTTTTTGAGTGGGAGAAAAGCTACAGCAGTAATAATACAGCAGGCAGCAAGCATCCTTTGCATTCATATCTTGTTATTTCATCTATCACTAGGCAACCATTCTTTGTGCTTAAAACTACATATTTTCCTTATTGTAATACTTTATTCTTTGAAGTAACTGCTCTGGTTTTTTAGCGTGCTAGTAGATATTAAATCCGTTTACTTCTGTCATCCACTAAAAAGCACCTTGTTGTTTTCATCTCAAGTCTGATTTAAAAGACTTTACTCCATATTCTCCTAGCATCATATGACACCATGGATCACCACCTCCCTTGAAATTGCCTATTTGTCTATTTCCTCTCTTACACCCTTGTGAGTTGCTGAAGATACTGTGAGTTACTGTAGGTACTATGTCTTATCTCTGCTTGTAAACACATTTCTCTATCCATAATATGAACCTAGATGCATGGACATTACCACTTAATTGTTGGGAGGATGGGCAAATAGATGGGTGTGTGAATAGAAGCATGGGTAGATGGATGCTTGAATAGATGGGTGGGTGAATAGTCTCCTGGAAATTTAAGCTTTGAGGAACTGGAGTGAGAGTATAACAGAGAAGTCACTTGACCTACATGTGGCTGATGTGGGTTTGATCCCAGAATCCCATATGGTTCCTGGAGTCAACCAGAAGTGATCACAGAGTGCAGAGCCAGGAGTAAGCCCTGAGCACTAGTAGGTGTGGCTCAAAAACAAAAATGAAAAAGAAGAAAAGAAATTAAACTTTGAAGTTTGAAAACGTTATTTCATTAAAGAACAGAACAGATTAGTTGAACAAACTTACCCAAATAGAAATGGGCAAAAAAGTTAAGAAGTAAAGGATTCGGTTCATCACCTTCTCTGTCTGGCTGATGTGGATCAGCCTGGTGCTAGCTGCAGAGAAAGGTCATTTTTTTTCTCTTCTAGTTAGAAACATCATGTGGCAGAGGTTGGCACAGAATATGGATAAAATAATCAAAAGGAGAGAAATGGCTCAATACTATACAGGGAAATAAAGGGAGCTCTCCCCAAGAAACAGTCTTAAGTTGAGTTTGTTAAAGCACAGCCTGAGACTGTGGCTCTTGCCTAAGTGCTACACAGAAGGCACCGTCTCAGGAGAGAGGAGTGAGTTCAGCATAGTAAGACAGAGGGAAATTTAAGAATTTCAGCTCATCAGGAAACTAGTAGCATTTTCATCACAGAGAACTTTAGTGTTGGTCCTCCCTTGTGTCTAAAAGGCTAACTATTTCTTTTATTTGGGGTCAGACATTGCGTCAGGGGGCAGAGAACCACAGCCACTTTGGAACAGAATTCATTTCAGTAAAGGGTAATTCTCTGGAGAATGGGACAGCAGTGAGCTGTTAGCACTCCATCAACATCCAGAGCTGGGAGATAGGGGAAGAAACTGGTAAATGTGGCCTGGACATGGCACCAAAAGCATCTGCTAGAGTTGATTGTGTGAAAAAACATTAGTTACAATAATCACTGCATTTACTACTACCTAGTAATATATTCCAAATGTTGTAATAAATGTTTGACATATAAAATATGTCTATATATGCCAATATAATCCTTAGAATATTGTTATTAGATAACTAGTACACTGCCATTTTTATTGAACTGCTGAGAAACTCAGAAAGCACTCTTGGAATACTTTATGTGTCTTTCTATTATGGAAACCAGGATATAAGCACACCTCATTTTAGTGCATATGACTTTATTGAAACAATATTGTTTCACAATATTAATGTTTTATAAGGGATGGTTTGTAGTAATCCTGTGAAGAAAGAAGTGTACTGGTGGCATTGTCCCAACAGTATAAACTTATTTCTCCATGGCATATTTTGACAGTTTCATAATATTTCAAATGTTTGCATTAATATATCTATTATAATGGTGATCAGTGATCCTTTATTTACTCTTGTAGTTAAAGGAACCAGGGACCCCCACCTGGCAGAAAGCTTTGTGTTGTGAGTGGTCTAAGCACATCATCAAACAACCTATCACTCATCTCTCTCTTCTCAAGCCTCCCTATTCCCTGAGGCACGATAATGAAAGTACAGAAATTCACTCTAACAATTTTTGGGTAAAAATGCCTTAAGTCTCTTTATTTTCAATAAAAAGCTGAAAATGAAGAAGATAACGCTGAGCTAGGGCTATGGCTCAGAGATAGAGCACTTGCCTGCTCATATAAAGCTCTGGGTTCCGTCCCCACCTTCACTCCCCATTTTAAGTGATAAAGTGCAGGGAGAAAGGCATCTTGAAAGCTAAGGAGGACCAAAGCTAATTCTTAGTTCAGTTTTTAATGCAAAATAAAAAATTTGAAGGAAATTAAAATTTCTCTAGCGAATCATAGACAATAAGAAAAACTGTTACTTCTTTTTTTTTTAACATTTTATTATACCACCATGAGATATACAATTACAATGCTGTTCACGCTTGGGGGTTTCGGTCACACAGTGTTCCAGCACCCCACCCTCCACCAGTGCCCCCCCAGCCACCACCCATGTCCCCAATTCCCTCCCCCTCCCACATCCCGCCTAAATGGCAGGTTCTTTATCTCCTCTCCTCTCCCTCTCTCTCCTCCTTCTCCCACACATTGTACACTTCTAAGTGCACTACGTACACTTAGAAGCCATCATTTGCATTTTTTGTCTGTATTTAATGCTCAGTTCTATGTTAGCATCAAAACTTTAGACATTTATTCACACATGTTCCCTTCTCTATCTAAACCAACCTCTGACTCCCACACGCTTGTGGTAATTTCCACTTTCGGTAAGATCACCTAGTATATTTATGTCATGCAAATAAATGCAGTCATTCTATGTCTCTCTCTTTCCTTCTGACTAATTTCACTCAACATCATTCTTTCCATATCCATCCATTTATAGCAAAAATTTCATAACTTCATTTTTTCTGACAGCTGCATAGTATTCCATTGTGTAGATGTACCACAGTTTCTTTATCCAGTCATCAGTTCTCGGGCATACTGGTTGTTTCCAGGTTCTGGCTATTGTGAATAGTGCTGCTATGAAAATAAAAGTGCGGATTGTGTTTCCGCTGTGTGTTTTTGGCTTTCCAGGGTATATTCCCAAGAGCGGTATGGCTGGGTCAAAGAGGAGCTCAATTTCTAGTCTTTGGAGGAATGTCCATATTGATTTCCAGAAAGGTTGTACAAGTCGACATTCCCACCAACAGTGTATGAGAGTCCCCTTTTCCCCACATCCACGCCAGCACTTGTTGCTTTTACCCTTTTGGATATGGGCCATTCTCTGTGGTGTGAGGTGATATCTCATTGTTGTTTTGATTTGCATCTCTCTGATGATTAGTGATGAAGAGCATTTTCTCATATGCCTTTTGGCCATTCGAATTTCTTCCTTGTCAAAGTTTCTGTTCATCTCCTCTCCCCATTTTCTAATGGGGTTGGCTGTTTTTTTCTTATGTATTTGTACCAGTGCCTGATATATCCTGGATATTAACCCCTTATTAGATGGGTATTGGGTGAATATTCTTTCCCATTCTGTGGACTGTCTTTCTATCTTGGTCACTGTATCTTTCCGAGGTGCATAAGCTCTTCAGTTTCATGTAGTCCCATATATTTATATTTTCTTCTAGTTGCTTTGTTAATGGTGTTTCACCTTTGAAGATGTTTTAGCATCGATGTCGTGGAGGGTTTTTTTCTATATTTTCTTCAATGTACTTTATGGATTCAGGTCTGACATTGAGATCTTTAATCCATTTTGATCTGATTTTTGTGCAAGGTGTTAGACACAGGTCCAAATTCATTTTTTTACATGTAGCTGTCCAGTTTTCCCAGCACCACTTGTTGAAGAGGCTTTCCTTACTCCATTTTGGACTCCTTGCACCTTTATCAAAGATTAACTGATCATGTCTTTGAGGGTGGGTGTCAGGATACTCAACTCTATTCCATAGGTCCACTGGTCTGTTTTTATTCCAGTACCACGCTGTTTTAATTACTGCTGCTTTGTAGTAACGTTTGAGGTTGGGAAAGGTGATGCCTCCCATCTTCTTCTTCCCAAGGATTGCTTTAGCTATCCGTGGGGGTTTGTTATTCCATACGAATTTCAGAAGTGTTTGGTCAATTTCTTTAAAGAATGTCATGGGAATCCTTATAGGAACCGCATTGAATCTGTACAAAGCTCTAGGAAGTATTACCATCTTGACAATGTTAATTCTCCCCATCCAGGAGCAGGGAATGTGTTTCCATTTCCTCGTGTCCTCTTTTTATTTCTTGAAGCAGTGTCTTGTAGTTCTCTTTGTATAGGTCCTTTACACACTTGGTTAAGCTGATTCCTAGGTATTTGATTTTCTGTGGCACAATTGTGAATGGAATCGATTTCTTAATATCCCTTTCTTCTCTTTCGTTATTTGTGTATAGGAAAGCCACTGACTTTTTGGGTATTGATTTTGTACCCTGCCACTCTACTATACCTATCTATTGTTTCTAAGAGTTTTTGGGTCGAGAGTTTAGGGTTCTCTAGGTATAATATCATGTCATCTGCAAATAATGATAGCTTGATTTCTTCCTTGCCTATCTGGGTGCCTTAATGTCCTTTTCTTCTCTGATTGCTATGGCGAGTACCTCCAGTACTATATTGAATAAAAGAGGTGAGAGAGGGCAACCTTGTCATGTTCCTAATCTTAAGGGGAAGGCTTTCAATTTTTCCCCATTGAGAATGATACTCGCTGTGGGCTTTTGGTAGATGGCTTTGACTATCTTGAGGAAGCTTCCTTCAATTCCCATTTTCTGGAGGGTTTTGATCATGAATGGGTGCTGGATCTTGTCAAATGCTTTTTCTGCATCTATCGATAGGACCATATGGTTTTTATTTTTTCTCTTATTGATGTGATGTATTATGTTGATTGATTTGCGAATGTTGAACAATCCTTACATTCCCGGGATGAATCCTACTTGGTCATGATGTATGATCTTTTTGATGAGTCTTTGGATTCTGTTTGCTAGTATTTTGTTGAAGATCTTAGCATCTGTGTTCATCAAGGAGATTGGTCTGTAATTTTCCTTCTTTGTATTGTCTCTCCCTGCTTTGGGTATCAGGGTGATATGCGCCTCGTAGAAGCTGTTTGGGAGTGTTTCTGTTTCTTCTATTTCCTGGAAGAGCTTGAACAGAACAGGCAGTAGGTCCCTCCTTAAAGGTTTGGTAGAATTCGCCAGTGAACCCATCTGGACCTGGGCTTTTGTGTTTGGGCAGACTTTTAATTACTGTTTCAATTTCCCCGATGGTGATAGGCTTATATAGGTATTGGAGGTCTTCTTGTTTCAATCGTGGGAAATTATAGGACTTCAGAAATTTATCCATTTCTTCTAGGTTCTCATGTTTTGTGGCATACAGGTTCTCAAAATAACCTCTGATGATCTCTTGTATTTCGGTTTTTTCTGTTGTGATGTCACCATTTTCATTTCTGATTCTGTTTATTTGGGTTCTCTCTTTCCCTGTCCTTACAAGTCTTGCCAGTGGCTTGTCGATCTTGTTTAATTTTTCAAAAAACCAGCTCTTGGTTTCATTAATCTTTCGGATTGTTTTTTTTGGTTTCCAGGTCGTTGATTTCCTCCCTAAGTTTCACTATTTCCTTCCTTCTGCCTGGGTTGGGCTTCCCCTTGTTGGTCTTTTTTCTAATATTTTCAGCTGTGAGGTCAGGTTATTTATATGGGCCCTTTCTTCTTTTCTGATGAATGCTTGCAGAGCTATGAACTTTCCTCTTAACACAGCTTTTGCTGTGTCCCACAAGTTCTGGTAGTTGGTATCTTCATTGTCATTTGTTTCTAAGAATCTTTGGATTTCCTGTTTGATTTCTTCTATGACCCATTTGTTGTTCAGCAGTGAGCTGTTTAGTTTCCAGGTGTTTGGTTTAGCTTCCTGCTTCTGTGTATGGTTCACTACTATTTTCAGTGCATTGTGATCTGAAAAGATAGTTGACACAATTTCAATCTTTTTTATTTTGTTGAGGTATGCTTTGTGGCTCAGTATATGGTCTATCTTGGAGTATGTTCCATGTGCACTGGAAAAAAAAAAGTGTATTCAGCTTTTTGGGATGAAAAGCCCTGTATATATCAACCAGCTCTCTTTCTTCTATTTCTTCCTTCAGGTCCAGTATTTCCCTGGTGAGTTTCAGCCTTGTCGATCTATCCATAGTCGATAAAGCAGTTTTGAAGTCTCCGACTATTATTGTGCTAATGTTAATGTCTTCTTTGAGGTCTATTAATAGTCGGTTTAAGTATTTTGCTGGCCCCTCGTTTGGCGCATATATGTTTAGCAGTGTGATTTCTTCCTGGTATACATACCCCTTAATAATTAAGAAATGGTCTTCATTGTCCCTTTTGACCTTTTTTCAGCCTGAAATCTATATTATCAGATACGAGTATGGCCACACCCGCCTTTTTGGAGGGGTCGTTTGCGTGGAGAATGGTCTTCCAGCCTTTGACTTTGAGTCTCTGTTTGCTCTGGTTATTCAGATGTGTTTCTTGTAGGCAGCAGAATGTTGGATTCAGTTTTTTAATCCATTTTGCCACCCTGTGTCTCTTAATTGGTGCATTTATACCGTTGATGTTGAGAGAGATTATTGTCATTGTATTTTGTGCCATCTTTCTGTTTAACCTTGTTGTGGTTTTGGGTTGTCTTATTTTACAATAGACCCTTCAATCCTTCTTTTAGAGTTGGTTTTGAGTCTATGAATTTACTAAGTTGTTGTTTATCCATGAAGTTGTGTATCTTTCCTTCGCATCTGAAAGTAAGTCTAGCTGGGTAAAGAATTCTTGGTGAGGCCTGAAGTTCATTGAGTCTTTTCACAATATCCCACCATTGTTTTCGGGCTTGGAGTGTTTCATCTGAGAAGTCTGCTGTAAATCTCAGGGATGCTCCTTTGTATGTGGTTTCCTTCTTTGATCTTGCTGCTTTCAGTATTCTATCTCTGTCTATCATTTTTGTCATTTTAATAAGGATGTGTCTTGGAGTATTCTTATTGGGGTTTCTTTTAGCTGGTATCCTTCGACCTCCTGTATCTGGATGCATGCTTTCTTCAGTTCGGGAAACTTGTCAGCGATGATGGCTTTGACAGTTTCTTCTTCATCAGGGTTTTCTTCTTGCCCTTCTGGCACCCCAATGATGCGTATGTTGTTCCTTTTTGGCTTCATCCCGATTTTCTCTAGTAGTCTGTTCGTTGATTGTGAGTCTTTTTTCCATCTTCTGGTGTTGTCTACAGAATCTCTGAACCTCATCTTCGAGATCACTAATTCTTTTCTTCTGTAGCTGTTACTCTGCTTTGGAGGCCTTCTCCTGTGTTTTTCAGTTCACTTACCTCATTTTTAATATCTGTCATTTCTGCTTGTACTTTGGTCTGAAATTTACTCAATTCTGCTCTGATTTCCTCCTGTACTTTACTGAGTTTGTATTCCATTGTTTCTTTTATTTCCTTGTACATCTTTAACAGTACGAAATTCCTTTTCAGAGAGGTTATATAGCTCATCGTTATTGCTGGACTCCATCGGTATTAATAACTTCAATCCTAGAACTTGAGGGACTTTTGCGCTGCTTTACCATAATGACTATAGTAGGTTGAAAATGAGTGTTCTGGGTGACTAGTCAGTAAAGTTTGTTGTGCCTGAATTACTTTACAGCTAGGGACGTATAGCAAAGAGTGTAGGGGACAATGCTCAGTGTTATGTCAGGTAGATAGAATATACTCACTAGCGTCCACGCGGTTTTGAATTTTGGGGTGTCTGTGGGTGGTTCCAGTGTCAGGGGTCAGGGTGGAGGTCTTGCAGTGGGCGTTCCTGCGCAGATGGGTGGGGGGTCGATCCCTCCTCAAAGCTGGAGCCTTTTCTCCTGGAACCCAATGGTCAGGGGCTGCCGCAGGAACGCACATGGTGGGAAGAGCTCGGAGATCTGCTGGGCGTCGGGGCTGGATGGCGTCAGAGGGAGTTCCTGCGCAGATGGGTGGGGGTTGATCCCTCCTCAAAGCTGGAGCCTTTTCTCCTGGAACCCAGTGGTCAGGGGCTGCCGCGGGGAACGCACCTGGTGGGAAGAGCGCCACTGTTACTTCTAATCTGATAAGGTTTTCACAGGAAAATTGATGTAATCAAACCAACCATAACATTCTCTTAAGCAAAAACCTCTTTCAATTATATGAAGGCTGAATAAGAGGTCAGGAAACTACAGAACAAAAAGTTTAATGATAGAAGCTTAGGATCAAGAATCTAGGGGGAAAGGAAAGGAATTAACCTCTTAAAAATATTGTTTTCTAGATTTTATTTTTATTCAAGCACTGTGATTTTCAAAGTTATTCATTGTTGTTTTTTATACACCAGATGTTCCTGCTAGCATCAATCCCACCACCAGTGTCAACTTCCCTCTGCCAGTGTCCTGTGATCCCTCTCCTACCCACCAACCTCCAGCCTGCCATATTGACAGGCTTTTTAAATTTGTTGTTAAAGTTTGGGTCTCATTATTTCAGTGTTGCTGACTCTGTGGTCTGGATATTTAGCTCTATCATAGCTTAACACCACTGATGTACTTTGCTCCTTGCCCCTTGTTGTTTCTCCTCTGTCTCTTCTCCCCTCCCCTCCTCTCTACTTTTCCTCCCTTTACTTTGGGACCAGGAAGCAGTCTTCTTAACCAAAAAAGTGCAGAGTGAAGCAGCAAGGTGTGGTGTTCAAGCTGTAAAAAGTTATCCAAAAGCTCTAGCTAAGATCATTAATGAAGATGGATAT
The DNA here is from genome assembly GCA_021461705.1 of Cryptotis parvus. NCBI lineage: Eukaryota > Metazoa > Chordata > Mammalia > Eulipotyphla > Soricidae > Cryptotis > Cryptotis parvus. The sequence continues at coordinate 87,665 of JAJIBD010005290.1, forward strand.
ATCAAATGACGAAACTTTAATGAAGACAGTCTAAGCTCCTGTTGCAAAAAGATGTCATTTAGGATTCTCTCACCTAGGGAAGAGCCAATGCCTGGCTTTAAATATCTAAAGGGTATGTTAACACTTGCTAGAGGCTAATAAAGCCTAAGACTTTAAGTTGAAGCCAGTGTTTACTCACCATTCTGAGTATCCTAGAGCCCTTAAGAGTTATGCTAAATCCACTCTGCCTGTGCTCTGTCAATAGAGCAAAGCTTAGATTATAGCACATCTGTTTACAACATGATTTGCTGAATATTTTGAGCCCTCAAGTAAGATCTACTGCTCAGGTAAAAAGATTTATTTCAAACCTGGTCATGAGCATCAAAAATTTTGATGAAATGTTTGAGATGGTTAATGCTTTTGTCACATCTGCTAATACTACATTTACTCTAGAGCCCATTCACTCTTGAAAGAAATAGTATTCATGCTAAGGTCTTATTAATTTATAAGCAACTTTTGTTTTTGTACTATTGATGCACTATAATAAAGAACCTGAAAAGAACATTTTCACTCCTTGGTATGTAAACAAACATGGTTTGTCTGGCCACTGCCAACATTCTCAGCACAATACCAAATAATCCTGTGTTCATTTCTAACACTCACTTCCATTTCTCTTCTAGCAATCACAAAGTTTTTCTCAAAATAAAGAGTTATGTTTGATTTTGTGTTCTCAGTTTGCTTTCTCATTCATATTCAACAAGAGAAAGTGTCTGGTAATTATCTTTCACTTTCTATTAGGCCTTATTTTTTTAAAATATTTTATTATTGGCCCACCACCTCGGCAGAGCCTCACAACAAGCCAGACCCCCCCCTCCCCTTACTCCGCAGGCACCACCATTTTCCACATTTGGACTTCCCTCTCATCAGAACTCCACTCAGCAGATAAGCCCATCACAGCCCGGATCATTGATACCCACCCTACAGCAGTTTTTTCCTCAATCCAGCCCAGGTATGCTGGTCCAGAGATTCTCAGACATGGGGCAGAGCTGTTCCTTGCTCTCCCTGTGCCCAGCCGTTCATGAGGCAGTCGGGAGGCATGGCGGGTTCAGCCCTGGCCCACCACCTCGGCAGAGCCTCACAACAAGCCAGACCACCCCTCCTCACTCCACGGGTGCCGCCATTTTCCACATTTGGACTTCCCTCTCGTCAGAACTCCACCCAGCAGACCAGCCCATCACAGCCTGGCTCACGTGGCCACTTGTGGCTGCACGGTTCACCAATAAATGCTTTATTTGGAGGTGTTTAAAAGAATTTGCCTCCCTCTCGGCAAGCCTAGCAAGCTTCTCGTGTTGTATTCGATATGCCAAATTCCAGTAACAATTATATTAGGTCATTCCCATGACCTAATATAATGGTTTGAGGCTCTTTATGTTCCTGTAGCAAGCCGATGCCCCTGGCTCTACTGGCATGAGACAGGACATATGGAGATATTACTGGTGCCCGCTCTAGCAAATAGATGATCAATGGGAAGATCGTGATCGTGATTTTATTATACCACCATGAGATATACAATTAAAAATATGTTCATATTTGGGTGAACCCATCCATCCACCAGTGCCCATTTCCCACCACCAATGTCCCTGATTCCATCTTCCCTCCCATAGCCTGCTGCTATGGCAGATTCTTCATCTCTTTTTTCTCTTTTTCTTTCTCTCTCTCTCTTTCTCTCTTCCTTCTCTTGCACATTGTGAATTGCAATACATACATTTAGAGGTTACCATGTGTATCTTTTTGCTTATATTCAATGTTCAGCTCTACACTGGTATTATCACTTTTGACAATTATTACCACACATTTGTGGTAGATTCCGCCTTTGACTAGACCTTTTCAGGCCTTATTTTTTTTTTACTTTTTAAAATTTTTTTAATTAAACATTTTATTATACCACCATGAGATATACAATTGCAACGTTGTTCATGTTTGGAGGTTTCGGTCACATAGTGTTCCAGCACCTGCCCTCCACCAGTGCCCATTTTCCACCAAAAATGTCCCCAATTCCCCCCCTCCCATAGCCTGCCTAAATGGCAGGTTCTTTATCTCTTTTCTCTTTCCCTCTCTCTCCCTTCCTTCTCCTACACATTGTGGGTTGCATGCACTTGGAAGCCCTCATGTGCATTTTTTTTGACAGGCCTTATTTTTTAATAACCACTTCTAGAAGCTTTTTATAAGGCTATGCTATCATGGATGTATAGTATTTCTCCTGGTAGATCTGGGCAAAATAAATTGAAAGCATTCTAGAAAAGATTCATTGTTCTAAGCTTATTAAATATGTTGTGAGGGGATGGAGCTAAAGAACAAGGGTTGAAGCACTGTTTTGCATCTGACTGGCCCCAGAATAATCCCTAGCACAACAAAGATGTCTTGAGCATCACTTGGAATGATTGCCAAACAAAGAGTTTGGAGCAGACCCTGAGCATTGCTAAATTTGCTTTAAGTAGCCCCCCCACCACCACCAGCCCCGCCACTGTCACCCCACCAATAATAACAGCAGCAGTGACAACAAACCATTAATGATATAGGAGGAGCTTAAAATACCAATATTAATCAAATTTATTCCAATTTCAATGGCTGACTTTGAGGAGTTCACGAATTCAGTGAAGGAATTAACTGTGGTGGCAATATCAAGAGAATCAGAATCAGAAACCAAGTCTAAGATCTGATTTTAATCTCATGGTAAAACTTTAACAGATGAAGAGAGCCTTTTTTTGTGGGTGAGCAAAAAAAAGGGGAGTTTCTTACAATGGAGTCTACTCCTAGAGAAAATGTTTTGAATATACAGAAATGACAAAAGTTTTAGAGAATTTTAGCTATGTAAGGAAGGGGTTAAGAGAATTGACTTCAGATTTAAAAGAATTTCTGCTATGGGTCAAATGCTTTCAAACAACAATTCACACTCAAGAGGAATGTTTCATGAAAGAGTCAATCCAGTAACAAATTTCATCATGTTTTATTTGAAAGTTGCTACAGCTTGGGACTGGAGAAATATTAGAGTATAGGACTCCTGCCTTGCATGTGGCCAACTTGGGTTTAGTTCTTGGCACCATTTATGGTCTCCTAAGCCCCACCCGGAGTGATCCCTGAGTGCAAGGATAGGAATAAGTTCTGAGCACTTCTGGGCTTGGCTCAAAATCTAAAACTTTTTTAAAAAAGAAGAAATTGCTACATCACCTCAATTTTCTATGGCAGCAGCCCTGATTAGTCAGTATATCTCTCACTCCACCTTTGTAAACAATATTGTCTGAGGTGTATATTCATATTATGATGTGTGTAGTGATTGAGTCATGTAGGTGATGCTCATGATAAGGGGTTAACAAAACAAGAGCACATAAAGGAAAATTAGTCCTTAATTCAGTTGGTTAGCATTTTGAGGTCAAAATCCAAGGATTTCCACATATCCATAAGTTGTTTTACATTTAAATTTGACTTTGAAATTTATTTGCATATGGCTTACGGATTATATCTACCTGTTAGAGTCTCTGAGATTTTCATCTAGTTCTGTGCTTGCCCAAATAAAATGTAAGTTCCATAAGGTAAAAAACTAAATCGAGGTTTTCTTTTTGCCTTACAATGCCTAGTAGAACTAGCTATACAGTTGGCCTAAATCATTCTATTTTGTGTTTTCTTTTGTTTAATTCTTCTTTTTTTTTTTTTTTTTTTTTTTGGTCACACCCGGCAATGCTCAGGGGTTTCTCCTGGCTCTGCACTCAGGAATTACTCCTGGCGGTGCTTGGGCGACCATATGGGATGCCGGGATCGAACCCAGGTCGGTACAGGCCGGCCGCGTGCAAGGCAAATGCCCTACCCACTGCGCTCATCGCCCGGCCCTCTTTTGTTTAATTCTTAATGCTTTTATCTTTGAGAAATGGAAACAGGTTCTGAAAATTATATGCATGTATTTTGCTTTGAGACAAATTGGTTTATTCTTAGGACTGTTTGGGGTCCCCAACAGTATCAGGGTCTGTCGGGTTCCCTGCTTAAACTTGGGGGCCAATGACCATCTCCACCAGCCGATGGACAAAGAGAGAAAGATCACCAGTTCTAAAAAAATCTAAGATTTTTAATTCTACACACACATACACACACACACACACACACACACACACGCACACACGCACGCACACACACACACCTTACTCCAACTCAACTCCACACGGACAGGCACACTCTAACCCCCAAACTGCTAGAGATCAATCCTCTGCAGAGACTGGGGTCAGGGTGTAACCAAAGGTAAAGAATATTCCTTTTGGGCTTAGATATATTTCAGAGGGCAGAGCATTTGCTTTACATGCAATTGACCCAGGTTCGAACCACAGACCCATATGGTTTCTTGAGAACTTCAAGGAGTAATACCTGAGTGTAGAGTCAGGTGTAAGCCCTGAGCATTGCTGGTGTGAACCCCCCCCATAAAAGAATACTCCTCACGGTGGTATAATAAAATACTTATTAAAAGAAAGAATATTCCTTTTCCCAAGACAAAGAGGTAAAAACCGGCTTCCTCTTACCTTTGCGAAACCCCCCATGGGACCAAGCCCCTACTTCTGAGAGCTATTGAGGCACTATAGAGCACATCATTGTTTTTTCTCTCCTTGGCCAGTAAACAATCATTTCAAAAATATTTCTACTCATTTTGTATAAACACAGTAAGAGAGATAGGCATACATCTACACCCTAGATTAAACTTATAGTGTGATCTTTCCTGGGGAGATCACATCATATAACCCATACTATCTTCTCCTAGTCAGATTGATCATATTCAATCCCCTCAAGGTTCTATCTCCAGAGCAAAACAACAGTCCTAAGTTCTCTGCCTTGGCTGCAAGGCAATTCATGGGTTATCTTAGATTGAAACAGAGCTGTTCTTACCTTGCTCTAAACTTTGGGCCAGAGCAGGGCTTACTCTAAAGCTGTTCAATTTCAAAACCAGAGTAATGTCTTTTCCTGGTACCATCCAGCCCCATATAGAGGACTCTCTATAGGGGTATGAGTGATTAGATTTAATTTAAAAGCTACTGAAGTTAGGAGTTGGGAAATATGATGGAGACCCATAAGTAAAGAATTCAGAGTTAATTAACTCACAATGGCACTGCCCACTATCTTTTTCTGTGCCCATACTAAAGATCCCTTAGCATAATCAAAAGGCTTGTAAGAAGGAGAAAATACAAAATTAGCAATACAAAAACCCAGAGCTAGCAAGTCTAGCAAAAAAATCCAACAGTTTACCATCTCTCAGGTAGTGGTTACTTCTTCAAGATGGTTGGAAAGTTATGATCTGAGAAACATTTCAGAAATTAGCCCATTCTTATTTCTTTGTGCATTGGAAAGAGTTGAGAATACACATAACTGATACGCATCAGGTTTTGTAAGCATTGTAAGACAGAATTGTTTTCACAGTAGCAGATAGCTAAGCTATCCCAAAGCAGCAATAAGAACTGAACAGTAACAGGGATTAAAGGGGACTTTTTCTGAGACTCAGAGTCTAGACGCTTTCTTGAATACAACATGAAATGCTGATTTTATGTATAAACAACAGGAGTCTAGTAAATCTATGAATATCTGTCAACTGTCACTTGACCCATGGATTATTATTGACACCATTGACAGAAAGCCATAAGAGGCCCAGGTCCAAAAAAAAAATCTTTTCAAGGCCACCTAGAGAGATTTTTTTTTTATCACCTTCACATAAATGATTTGAAAATAACTATGACAAGTAATCTGGGACTGATGCTTGTATATAATTAATAGGAGAGTTGCTGAATCACCAAAGTTACTTCAAGAAGTGGGCAATACTCTGAAGGGGACACATGCTCATCAATAAGCCAATTTCAAAGTTCCAGTCAAACTTGAGGTTGCTTGTTGGTAAGTTCTTGGAGGGAATCTTCTTTTAGTATTTGAACAATATTCAGCCCTCTTGAGCACAACCTAGAGTAGGGATATAATGTAAGCAGCATTAATATGATGTGTAAACTGAAAGTGCTAAGTAAATTTGTGTTCACAGGCCTTCTGAGACTGGTCCTATGGATTATTAACACCTTTGAAGTGGAGAGTAAGGAGATATCCAGATCCTCCATTACTCAAACTTTAAGTGAAACTATCAACCTGAAAATGTAAAGTGTACATTAATCACTTCCGACTTAAAGGAGGAACTTTAGGTGAGACTACCAACCTGAAAATAGAAAGTGTACATTAATCACTTCCGACTTAAAGGAGGAACTTTAGGTGAGACTACCAACCTGAAAATAGAAAGTGTACATTAATCACTTCCGACTTAAAGGAGGAACTGTAAGTTGAATGCAGCTGATGATACAAAAATTTCTGTTAATCTGAATGTGCACCTTTGGGTTGTCATCACCAAAGACAAAAACTTTGCTGTCTGACACTAAGAAAATAGAGACCAGATTTCACACCTAAATGAAACACATGAAAGTTTTTCATAATAATTAGATGAATAAGACTAAATTATAACTAAATATGAATAGTCATTCCCAGAAATCACTAGAAAAAGGAAAGAAATGGGAAAATAGATCTGCCTCCATATTCCATGTATTAAAGGTTCTGCTCTGACTCACTAATTTTGTCCACTTCTCAAGAAGTTTTGCTGCTTCTTGCTTCCCCTCCTTCTGTTCATTCTCCCCCAAACTAATCAGGGTAAATTTATTCATGCCTCCACCCAATTAAAACCTTGTTTTATCATTTGTTCATTTTATTTTGCCTCCCAAGTAGCACACAGGTAACTCAGGGGCCACTCTTGGAATCATTTGGTCAACTGGGGAAGGTAGTTCAATGTGAGGACCTGTGGATGGAGAACTGCTCAGACCATGCTGCAGGGGACCACCACAGCCGCTCTGCAGTGCTTGGGGGCTTCCAGTGCCTCACCTAGCAGTGTTTAGAGTGTCAGTCTTTGAAATCAGGTCCCAGTGCATGCAAATCAGGAATCTTTGACTGCTGAACTATTTCCTCTGCTGCTAAAAGACTCTGATGCTAAAATCCTATATCCTTAGAAGACATTTAGAACCTTCTAGATTTAGACGCACCCACCCTCTATCCAACTGCATCCTCTAACTACATCCCCCTTCATGGAAGTTTCAGTCATCCATCACTCTTTTACCTTCAATATTTCTTTGCTCTTCTAGCTTCCAGGCCTGACATTTCAGCAAAGATGAAAGCAACTCAGCAACCTGTCAGACTCAATGAAATCTGGGTTCAGCCTCATTGGGCTATTTATGTCAGTCTTCTCATAATGTTTTTCTAAGACTCTATTCTAGACATATCACTGTTCTCTATTTACTTAGTGTAGTCTTGGTTATCACCAATATGTGAGCTCCTCAAAGCAACAAATAATAATTTATTCTTTTCCTCATTTGGCATTTGTCACTTAATAAATCCCTGATAAATAAGGATTGACAAACAAACCAAGTAAAAAAGGTCCAACAACTTTTATCTACAAACCTGACTCTAGTCCTTTCCCAAGTATTACTTTTTAGCTTTCTTCATTGCTATGGAAATTGAGGATCATAAGCATGTCTAATGTAAACTATTGTCTTTTATATCCATATAGTTTATATAATTATAAAAGTGCCCTCCATAATCTCATATTTTTAGGTAATAAAGAGCTCAAAAGCTGCTAAGTATCTAGTACCAAGCTTTGAACATGAATAAATACTAATTAATTATATCAATAACTGGTGATATTTTTTCTGTCATTAAGTTATGTGCTTTGGAAAAAAATGATATATTGCACACAGGGTCAAAGGCTGACTGAATTTCAAGGGTTATTTTTTGTTAGAGGGGGAAGGGATTTGTATTCACTCACTGTCTTCCTCAATTGTTTTCATTCGGCTATGGTATGGTGGCCTTTAGATACACAAGGATCATCAGTGACCTCCTCGAAGTCATGTAGTTACAGTCAAGAAAAGAGCAAGTAATATGCTGTCATTTTATATATCTTGCCCTCCCATCCTCCTAATACCCGCCTCATGAATGCAGTCTTATTCCTTGCTCTTTAGAAAAAAAAAATTATGTTTGAGCCTAAGACTGTGTTCTGAACAAATAGTAACAAAGCAAAGTTTTTGTCATGTAGTTCCACAAGCAATTAGAAGATAATTATTGCCTACAGTCAGAAAGAAAAAGTGTCACCAAGAGGCTAGCAGAAACAGACATGGCAATTAATTTATTCGATGTGGAGTTGCTTTTCTCTCTGTTCATGATTTTGTGAAAGAAGAAACCAAATGCCACAAGTACATACCCAAGGAGTCACAGGATGGCAGAAGCCTAGGATGTAAGAACATAATTGCTTTATATCTGCTCTAATATAGGATTTATTGAATATCTTGACTTCTAAGCAGAAATGTTTGCAGTGTTCTAGGCCTTTTCTGTCAGACCCTCTTGGGTTCAGGAACCTGAATATCTGCAGAACCTCCCAATCTTCCTCTTCCTCCCTGACCTTAGATGACATGCTGGCTATTCTGATACAAACGCAAACTATCTTCTCATTAAGTTCTTTGTGACCTAGGACTGGAGAGATATTACAGTGGGAAGGGTGCTTGCTTTGTATGTAGCAACTCTGCTTCTATCCCTAGCACTCTGTATGGTCCCCTGAGCCTGCCAGGATTGATCCCTGAGTACAGAGCCAGGAGCCCTGAGCACAGTCCCCAAAAAGGCTCTCTGGGGACTCTAATCTTATCTCTTCTCAATTCAAACTGATTTATTTTAAGCCCTATGACTGTGGAATATTTTTTAAAGCTAAAATAGCAAGCATTAGTGGCAAATATAAATTTTTTCCCTAGGAGAAAAGGTTAAGACCCAAAGGCTTTTTGTAGAACTGTAAACATCTATTTATCCACCCAACCACTTGTCCATCCATCTATCCATATATCTACCCAGTCATTCATCTATCCATCCAACTAATTCTCCATCCAGCCAGCTCTGTTTTTTTCAGACTATAATAGAACAGATTTTTCCCTGAGGTGTCTCACAGAAGAGAGTAATACAGACTAGAAACTATTTAAGGATTAAAAGTTTCCTAGAATATAAGGATCATTCCCATATATCAGAAGTTAGGAAAACCTAAATTGTCCGGAAGAGATGGACACAGTCTCTACTGGCCAAGTAATAGTTGGCATATGAGCATTCTGCTTCTCAGGAAAACTTAAATTAGTTGTACTCACTGTTAACAGTAGCTTTCTCATCAGGAAGATACATGATTGATGGCATGGAACATTCTTGTTTGTGTCTTCAACACCCTTGCCTTCTTGGCAGCCCCTTAAGCATCCACACTTAACCTCAGGACCTCGACAGATCCCCTCAGTGGCTTCAGAGTATGCTTACCAGTGATCATTTCAAAAATTCCAGGGAATAACCAACTATCTCCATCACTGTTCCTGTTCACATCTTTCCTGCATACACCTGCCAGTGTGTACCTCTGATCACAGGTTGCTGATTGAGCATGCATATGGGGAGGCTCACTTATCCTTACATCCTCAGAATATAAAATAGTTAGAAAAGAATAAACATTGAATGTTCAGGTATCTACTTGCTATTCTTGTAGCTTTCACAGATACAATTCAATTCCAGATCTGAACCAAGCACCTAAGATGTGCCAAGCATCATGGTCAACTCAACTATTTTTCCGTTAAGAATCTTCAAAGCCACATCTGAAAAGTAATTTTGAGAACTATGCTAATAATCTGTATTCAAGTCTTGGGGTGAATTGAGATTTAAAGAAATGGCACCTTAGGTGTGCACAAGTTAATTTTTACAAAACATTCTTGAATTTTTTCGGTCAAACTTTCTCAAGTTGTCAGGCACTAGGAGAACTTCATAAAAAGAAAAGCCAACCCCATCAAAAAATCAGAAGAAAAAATGAACAGAAACTTCATCAAAGAAGATATTCTAATGGCCAAAGAGAATATGAAAAATGTTCATCATCACTAATGATCAGGGAGATGCAAATCAAAACAACAATGATATATCATCTCACACCACAGAAACTGGCACATATGCAAAAGATCAAGAACAACCAGTGCTGGTGTGGATGTGGAGAGAAAGGAATTCTCATCCATTGTTGGTGGGAATGTCAATTGGCCCAGTCTTTTTGAAAACTATATGGACATTCCTCCACAAACTAGAAATTGAACTTTCATTTGACCCAGAAATCACACTCCTAGTACTATGCCCTGGGAGGTAAAAACACACAGCAGAAACACCATCTGCAGTTCTATGTTCATAGCAGCACTATTCACAATAGCCAGAATCTGGAAACAACTGAGTGCCCTAGAACAGACAACTGGATAAAGAAACTATGGTATCTACACAATGGAATACTATGCAGTTGTCAGGAAAAATAAAATTATGAAATTTGCCAATACATAGATGGACATGGAGAGTATCATGTTGAATGAAATTAGCCAGAGGGAAAAGGACAGATATTGAATGTCTGCATTTATTTGCAGGATATAAAAAAATACTAACATCCAAGATCAGGCAAAACATGGATCAGGTCTTGTCAATGGCTGTAATCTACCACACTGCAAGTGTGTGGAGTCAGAGGCTAGATAAGACAGAGAAGGGTCCAGTGTGCTAATAATTGTTGGAAATGATAATACTAGCCTAAACTGAACACTGAGTATTGAATGTAGGCAAAGGGATATACATGATAACCCCTAAAGGTATATATTGCAAGCCACAATGTGTAAGAGAAAAGGGAGCGAGAGAGAGAGAGACAGACAGAGAGAGAGAGAGAGAGAGAGAGAGAGAGAGAGAGAGAGGCAAAGTACCTGCCATAGAGGCAGGATGGGGGTGGGGTGAGGGAGTCAGAGCATAGGTGATGGGAAATGTTAACTGGTGGAGGATGGACACTGGAACACTGTATTACCGAAACCTAATTATGAAGTTTTGCAATTGTTTTTCTCATGGTGGTATACTAAAATTTTGAAAAAGTTAAAAATTAAAAAAAAAATACAAATATACTAACCAAAAAAAAGCCTTTCTCAAATTGAGTGAGTATGTTCTTGCTTATTCCCATTGCTAGGACTGTGGGAAGTTGTTTCAGGACAACTCTGCATCTGCCCTGGATTGCCTCCTGCAGGTCACTTCAGATAGGGGGTAGTTTAAATGTGGCAGTTTATCTGACCATGTATTCTGTACTGGCTGGTATAAATATTCTCTCATGCTACCACAATCATCATGGGACTAGCTAGATCTTACCAGCATATTTGCCTGGCCACGTTGAATCTAAGTAATTAGATCAGAGAGAAATGTTTTTTGCCCCAAGAAAGCAAGCATGGCTCCCTGAAAACACAAAGGCAACTAAAATACAAAACCACCGTGAAGTAGAGACTCTTGTGAAGGCTTGGAGAAATATTTAACTGGCATTAGTGTAGTCTTTGGAACAGAGGCATGCCATCTCAGAAACCCCCTTCTCTATCCTATAAAGGCATTTCCAGGCAGATCTTGGCTCAAAACATTAGTATATAAAAGGGCCTAGGTGAGGTGCTGGGAGAAATTACCTGAGGGCATTTGACCCTCCCTGCTTCCCATAAAAGTGGGAGGTCTGAGTTGCAGGGGTATAAAACTAGCCTGCTTCCTCTCTTGCTCTCTCTTTCTGGGCCTCTCTCTTTGTGGGTTCGGACTTTTCTTGGGAGTTTTGTCTTTGTCTCCTCTTTACAGGGCCTTAAGATGTGGTGGTCGCCATCTTGGCCTATGCATGGCTGGGGTTCTAGCCAGGAATCCTAAGCACAGGGTTTTTCTTATTGCTGATTTGTATGCCTGAACCTGTGATAAGTAAAGCATTTTAAAACTGCATCGGACTCCTGAGTTTTCATCTATTCCCCACCGGCTTCAGAGGTAGAAGGGAACTCACTTCCGGGCACAGTTGGGGACCCCAGCGGCTTCCCCCACAGGAGGTAACCTGGTTCTGAAGCCTGAGCTGTGTGTCTATCAGGAGGGAGCATGAGTGATCACCTGTGTATAATACCGCTTTCAAACAGGGATGGGTGCAGATGGCATCAGTGCCACTCAAAGAATTGTAAATGGCATTCAGCCACTCCTCTGCATTAATATGAACTTTGTGAATTCATTTAATAACTTTCTGAAGTCTTTACCATTTCCTTAGTTTTTCCATTTTCTAGCTTGCTCTTTTTCTTTTCTTTCCCCTTATCTATAGATTTTATGGTCTTGTAGAGACATCCCTCAAGGCACTTCCGCCTCTGACACTTGGGGCTGGAAAGCTTTGCTTTCACTCCACTCCCAGGCAGAATTAAACCATGGTGGGAGGAACACAGACGTCCAACCTCTATGTTCCCCTAAGCTCTTGATGTTTCTATTCTCTGCCAGATCTCCACAGTGAGCAAGTCAAACCAGGAATTTGGTTTGACCTTCAAGTAGGAATGACCCAGGAAAGGAAGAATATTGTTCTATCTGATATAAAAAGAATTATTTGAAAGATATTCTCAGCTTGTGCGAGGGCCTGGCAATGGCACCTACGCTTCGACTTAGGGTTACACTATTGCAAAGCTAGGGAGCAGGAGCAGAAAGACAACATTTGTTTTCCTCCAGTGCCCACATAGAAACCTCCTCATCTTAGCATAGATTTCCCAACCCCTTCTCAGGAGACACAGAATCCTGACTCTCTCTGACTCACTGGAGCAGAAGAGGGAAAGAAACAGCAGGCCCTAAATGTCAAGGTGACGAGCTATGTGCTGTGCCAGCTATGGAGAGAGCAGAGTATTTGCTGGGCACAGCACTCGACTGTGATCCTCAGTTGGGTGGGGGGTGAGGGTGGGTAGAAGCCCATTTAAGTGGGAGGTGTCAGGAATGCAAAGTTGGCTGTATACTCAGCACATTAAAAATGTCAAAAACAAGGCAGGGAATAGTGTGAGGGGAAGATGCCTTCTGTTTCCGTGGGAGGCGGGTTATGAAATGTTAGAGGCACACATCTGCCTTCGTTTGTCTGCTTGGTTGCAAGTCAAATTCCTCTTTGCTGGAATTCAGAGGAACACGTGGGGAAGCGGCATCCAGGAGCCTGCTCCCACCCAGGGTGAGGAGTGGGGGATGCTCAGACTTTACCTGCCCATTGTCCCGGAAGTGTCCTCCTGTCTACTGAGAGGAGCAGAGAATCCAGGCCTGCTGGTGAGCGGGAGCCTGTCCAGCACCATTCCCTAGACTCTGCTCGGCAATATATGTGCTCAGCAAAACTAGGTAATACAAGAACATCCCAGGCTGACTTCTTGGTATAGTTTGTAAAGATGTGAATTCAGTTCTCTATGTTTTATCATGCAATCCTGATGCAGAATTTAAAGAAGAGATTTATCCTACTGGCACTGGTGGAAGGATGGGTGCTGGAACACTGTGTGACCAAAACCCCCAAACATGAACAACTTTGTAATTGTATATCTCACTGTGGTATAATAAAATATTAATTAAAAATTCTATCAGTCACAGTCTTCCTGTTCGATGGCTCAAAAAAGAAATGCTCAACCAGGTGATGCTATTGCTATTCTCAGCAATGATCTGGGCGTGTTAAAGGCCCACCTCATAGGACATGCCCTCGAAAAGAAGAAGTTGGGCCTTGACTTAGTTTTGATTTTTGAAACAGGAGTCTGATTGAACACAGCTTACAGGGAAGATCATACCAGGACATACAATGAGGGAAGCCAGAAAGAAAAGAGGATAACAAACAGAAGTGATGTTTCTGAGCTGCTGAGAATGTTAAGGTTTACTTCTACTGGCTTCCCTTTCAGAAACTTAATAGAAGACAACTCACTTGATCTCCCATTGATCAAAGAATATACAGTATTTCCTACCAACTCCTTCCCTCCCAGCTTAAAATTGCTCTCAGCTTAAAATTCATTCCAGGAGTGACTCCACAATAAAGGCCACTTAATCTGCAAATCTGAGGCCCAGGATTTGACCCCCCCCCCCTGCCCCCCTGCACTGTGAAAAATAAAAACATAAACACCAGTGCTTATCTTAGCTGCCCCACACCAAACTCAGCAAATTCTATTGGAAAAGATTTTCAAATAGGGATGCAAAAACTAGAGGTCAGAAATTACAGGGAGATTGGAAGCTACAGATGACCTCCAAGGGAATATGTTCCATCCATGCCTGTTTAACAGTCATCATGGCAAATGGAAACCACAGCTCTTCCTTGCCTCTGTGCTCAGGGTGTGTGTGTGTGTGTATGTGTGTCTGTGTGTGTGTCTGTGTGTGTCTGTGTGTGTCTGTGTATCTGTGTCTGTGTTCACATACATAATTACTCTACCTTCCTCCCTTCTTTTTAGTTGTATTCCACTTTACTTGGGCTTCATGAACAGTAATTCTCCCAGTGGTATCAGCTCTACTTAGCTCCTCAACTTTGCACATCATATAAACAAGAAGAAGCCAAGTTTACTGCTTCTCTGGTATCCAGTGTCCTCCCAGACACCAGAGACTCTAGTACAAAGTCATGTAAGTATCTGACTCCTCCCCAGATATTAAATGTTTTGCTTATTTGAAGTACCCCAGTGGAGTCATGGAAGTAACTGGAGCAGTCAAGCACTGGAAGTTTCTTGTCTCCAACCTACCAGTAATTGGCTTAGTTGACTAAGGAAGTTAAAATTGTCTAAAACCTAAATTTTCTGTTGGTAAAATCAGACAGACAATACATACCCTGCTTACTCCAAGAATTTTGGTGACATATAAAGGAGTTTCTCTGTCCACCTCCACTCTCAAACATAAATGATGGTCTTTGCTCCGTCTTGTCATAGTTATGTTGGCCCTGAGGCAGAGCTCTCTGTCATAAACTCTCAGAGTCTCCCCCTCCCTTTGCCCTGAGAACAGCATTCTGTTCTGACAAATCAGAATGTACTCCCATATAGAGAAACCAGGCCTTTGCCTTCAGTAGGATGAGTTGGACTAAGTGTCGGGTCAGGCCTGGGGTTGAGAGAGAGATATTTGCTTCCAACCTGGATGAGGCTAATTTAGTGTCACTTTATTAAACTTTGTGTCAAAGAGAAAATTCCTGGATCACTATTCAAAGTGGTAGAAGTGGCAACTTCACCCAAAATAAGAGCAGGGACCAGTGAGGAAATACATCACCTATTGGATTCTATCTAAAGAGACGTGAGTAGGGCCCAATTTCTTATGGAGGACTTCCCTGGAGGTTGAAATCTGTGCCCAATGATTAGAAAAACAAGCAGAATTCTAAAAAGAAGTCTCCACTTTATCCTGCGAATGACAGAGGAAATGCCTGGGATCCAGAGACGTTGGAGAAGAATGGTAGGAAGAGGATTCTGAACCCTTAGAGCCCAGGCAAAAGCAACCCATCATCATGCCGCTAAAAACAAAGCAAAGTCACACTCTGGGACAGAAGCATGCTAGTCAGGAAAAGCAGAATGTAGGAGACTCTAAATAGTTCCCCAAAACAAATTCCCATGTAAATTCAAAGGCCACTGGTGGAGAGAAGCCACTGCTCATTCTCTTTTTAAAGTCAAATGATACCCTCCTGGTGAAGTAGAGTTGTTCTTGGCATTGGAAAATAAATGTGAGGAGGCAATCAAAACACGACTCTGGAGAATGGAATCCATAAGCCAGCTGAAAGCAGAGCTTTGGTGAGAACAAAGATGATTTAGTAGCAGGAATAAAGATGAATTGTACCAATGGGGATGAACTTTGGCTCTTAGAACAGGAATTGGGGAACAACACTGGTTTGTATGATGGGGTCAGTGGGCTATAGACACACACTGTCCTTCCAATGGGCTATAGATACACACTGTCCTTCTAGCCTTGGCCTCTTCTCTTAGGACTCAGAAGCAAGTCCCTGCCAATGCCACCCTGTAAAGGAGCAGAGACTACAGCCCAGCTGACTCCTTATACCAATTCTGGAGGAACACTCCTCCAACTCAGGAAGGCCTCCTCCTGGAAGGCAAAATCTTCTCCTGCTGTGAACAAATACACAAAGTAGTGAAAGGCAGTGCACAGTATTCTTTTTAGGTGTACAAGGACTGTGTCTAGGGACTTTTCAAGATTAACAAACCCTAGAAGAATCCAGAAGAATCCTTCAAGAGTTAGGGAAATAGGTGATTGGGTACAAACTTCTGGCCATGAATCTTGGACCCTAAAACTCTAGAAGGCAGGTAGAGAAGAGATTCCTTTCAACCCTTTTGACATTGAATCTCCCAGCACCTGCATGCAAAGTCAAGTCCAAGAATTTGGGTGAAGATAAAGTACAAAGTCACAATGAGCACAGATGTTTAAGCTAATAGCCACACTCTAGCTTCATAAACTACCAAGCAGTGGTAGCTGCTATTGCCCTACTCTGAAATCCTAGACTCATGGTGGAATCATCCTCACTAATACCCACCATTCTTGTAAGTACCTTCTCCAAAAGGCCTCAAGCAATTTAGAAGCTGTTGGTCCATTCCTCATCATGTCACTGGGAGGAAAAACAAAAGAAGGAGAAAGAAAGGAAGACAAATTCATCTGCATTTTCCTGGGGAAGCTGAAGTTCAAACCAGGGAAATGTATCGATATATGTGAGTCAGAAACTGCACAAACTGCAGTGAGCATCTTGACCCTACATGGACTCATTTTCCTTTTAATTGGCAGATACCCAACAGTACTGGAATGATAGGGAAACACTCCTGGCAGTGCCCACCAATGTCATATGGGCCCAAGTTCAGTGTTTGGGCTCGGTGTAGAGGCAGGTAGGTGCCACTAGTGCCAAGCCTTCAGTGCTAGGGAGACTCAGTATCAGGGCTTGGGTAGAGGATGACAGGCATGCAGACATATGTACTCCACCATTTTTAACCATATCCCCAGCCCCTGAATTAGACTCTTTTCTCTTACAGCAACTTCTTTCAGTTGTTCTGACACAGCCTCCAAACAAGTGAACCAAAATGCACATTCTCTGTGTTTTAAGTTCCCTGCATTATCTTCTGTGATGCTCCCATTTCTAATTATTGCTCTATTGCAGTTGGATTGACTCATTCATTGATTTAGAGCATCCCCAGGGGCAGGAGTGATAGTAGGGCATTTGCCTTGCACACAGCCAACCTGGGTTATATCCATGGCATACCATAGGTCCCTTGAGCACTGCCAGGAGTAATTCTTGAGTGCAGAGTCTGGAATAACCCCAGAGCATTGCCAGTGTGACCCAAAAGAAATGGAGGCCCTGGGGAGTAAATAGCTTGGTAACATAGATGGCTGGATGGATGAGTCCTGGAAGGCAAAATCTTCTCCTGCTGTGAACAAATACACAAAGTAGTGAAAGGCAGTGCACAGTATTCTTTTAGGTGAAACATGCCCTGAAGCTGAGCAAGAGGCCAATGGCACGGCCACACATTTCCACCTCTTGTGGGTTAGGCTGGCAGGATTCAGTCCTTGCCCCAACCTTCTTCCCACCACCCCCATCCACCCATGAACTCTTACTGTGACAGAAATGTAGTTCTCAGATGGTGCCAGACAGCCAGATGATGCTGAAAAAAAAAGGAAAGAAAAGCAAAAGCATATTTCTAAATTAAGCACAAGGTTCGTTTATGAAAATAAATAGCCACAGCCTCCCAATGTGTTCACAGGGCAGCTTCTCTCCATGATGCAACCTCTGTGGCTGTTGCTGGGATGACACAGCCTTTGGAGAGTCCCACATCCAGCCCCGCCCCTTGTGCAGTTCTTCTCTGGAAAATGCTGACAGTAGCATTCTGAGGGCCCAGCTCCTTGTTCAAGGCCAACCAGAACCCAGCTGCAGAGGCACAGGGAGGGCAGGAGCTTCTCAAACGTAAGAGGCCCCTGCACAGCGCATCTACTCAGGGCAGAAACTGATGCATATGTAGTAAAAACAGGAAATTCCCTGGGCTGCACCATCGATTCAGAATTCTTTTGTTGTGATTTATCTGTTGGTTTAGTTTTGGGTTGGGTCACACCCAGCAGTGCTCGGGGCTTACTCCTCAGAGGGCTCAAGTAACCACACAGGGTATTAGGGAACGAGTCCAGGTCAGCCACATGTAAGGCATGCACATATATGCTGTACTATCACTCTGGCACTTAAAACTCAAATCAGAAGTTTCTCTTGGGATTGAGTTATTTCAGATTAAGTTTTAATTGAGGTAGCATTTCATTTTAACATTATGTAAGTTTTAGGTGTACATCACTAAAAAGTCAACATGTTTATGCCACATTAAGTCTAATGCTATGCTTACACTACACTTTTTTACCTTTTACTTGGTTGACTCACCCTCCTTCCCCCTTCCCTTCTGGTACCCACTAATTAGAAAATATATGCCCTATATTCACCACTAAATGTACAGCACCCAACTTAACATTATGGCACACACTGGATATTCAATATGAGAGAAAAGAAGATGGATGGATGGATGGATGGATGGATGGATGGATGGATGGATGGATGGATGGATGGATGGATGGATGGATGGATGGATGGATGGATGGATGGATGGATGGATGGATGGATGGATGGATGGGTGGGTGGGTGGGTGGATGGATGGATGGATGGATGGATGGATGGATGGATGGATGGATGGATGGATGGATGGATGGATGGATGGATGGATGGATGGATGGATGGATGGATGGATGGATGGATGGATGGATAGATGGATGGATGGTTGAATATATGCTACCAAGCTATTTACTTCCCAAACTCTCCATACTCCCTGTAGTAGATTACAGAATACAAAGAGAGGCACAGACTCTCAACTGTGACATGCACCAAAGAAATTACCCATGCTTTCATCTTTCAATTCAGAGCAACAGCTGGGATGAGCACAAGGGTGAAATGCAGTCCGTCAGAGTTACAAACCACCATCTCAAAGGAAGGGCTCTAGGTTTCAAAGATTAGGGAATTGGCCCATCATTCAGAGTATGGCTTCAGACACCAGTAAACATGGCCAAGATCAGGAAAGCCACATCCATGGCAGCCTGAAGAAGGTTCTTAATTAAGTTCAGATGTACTAGAACACACTCTAGGCTTAATTTCGGAAACATAATCTGTAAGAGACCAAAAACTATTTAAACATGAACAAAAGCAGCATGAAGGCTTGGATTTCACATAAATGCACACAACAAAAAGCACAAGTTCTCACGGATGCTTTGATCACTTCAATCCCACAGCTTGGCAGTGTACCAGAGCGTGACACTGGAGCATTTAGAAAGAGGCACTCAGAAGGAACCTGATTCAGAGGTGTGGCCGTAGGACACAGCCTCAGCAGAGAGTGAATAACACAGACAGATCAGGTCACCCTCAAAGCTATGGTGACTTCTTTCTGGTGTCCGTAGAGAAACCTTAGCCAGAGTTGTCCAACCACAACTGCAGGCCCCTGCTCCAACCAGGTAAGAACACTGTGAATTCCATAGGTCCCAACCCTTGTGGCCTCAATTTCCATCATCTGAAGTGACTGCTTTGTGATAGATCCTACTTTTTGGTAGAAGTTCACAGAGATTTATAGCCACAGAATCCAAGTCAGCCTGTGACAGCTTGGAAATTCAGCTTCCTGTCTATAAAATGGGAGAGTAGAATCTTTTTCCTCCCAAGGCTATGGAGAGTCAAAGGGAATACTATTATGTTCAAATGCTTCTGAATCTGTAGCTATTTTCCTATGTGAAAACCATATTTCTAAATCATAAAGGTATGCAATGAGAAGTTTTCTTCTGGCGTGGGAGGGAGATACACTTCATTGCAAATGTTTAGGACACTGCCTGATTCTCAGTGTTCTAGAGGCTATTCCATCCTAGTCATTGTGTTAATTTTTGAGTTTTCGCAGAGATTCCTGACATTTGCCCTTGTCTTAACATGCGAAAGCTTTCTAACAATTATATGAGTATATGTTTGCACATATACTTGTAACTGCTTCTGTCTTCTTATAACCCCTTCAAAAAGTGATAGAAATTTAGAATGCATGAGGGATCAAAGGATTTACATAGTATTTACCATCACTCTGCAATTGAGGCATACAGACAATCGGTTCAAAGTCAAATACTAAGTTTTTCGGGCCCTAGTATGCCAGTTCTTCCCACAAAGGTGACTGTCTGCCAGTTGGTATGGGGAAGAGCAGAGTTGGCACTAGCCACTTCCATTCCTTTATTATGGCACATTTATGCTGCTTTTCAGAGTATCTATTATTTGAGTGAAGTATGCTACTTAGGGAGGAGGGGAACCCATGGAGGCATATAGTTAATCAGGAATAGCCACAGAACTAAGTTTATCATGAAAGTGAGGATGGGAAGTGATAGACAGTGGGTTGATCAGGGACCAGGATGTGGGGAGTGAAAGGGAAGAATCCTGAGAGAAGATGGAGATAAGTGGAGGATGTGGGGTTGAAACCCTATCGTTAATTTTGTTTTATAAATTATAAAAAAAACAATGCCTGTAATAAAAATATAGACAAATAAACCCAGCAAACAAAAAAAATGTTATGAGAACTGGTCACTCCTGTCGCCTGGTCAAACATTATGAATTGTCTTAATAAGTGACATTCTTGGGGCCAGAGCAATAGCACAGCAGGGAGGGCATTTGCCTTGCACGTGGCCGACCCAGGTTTGATCCCCGGCATATCATATGCCGGAGCACTGCCAGGAGTAACCCCTGAGTATCGCCAGGTATGACCCAAAAAGAATAAAAATAGGTGACATTCTTTGGATAAGCCCTTTAAAAAATAAATACATAATCCTTTTATCTTTTTAATTGATCATATTTGTTTTCATTCTCCAAGTAATAACATTGCATTTATACAAAGCATAGATACAAATAGTGCAATGGCTGGCAAGTTGTTTCAGAATTGGTGGAACAGGAGCTAAAATTCATTGACAGTTCCTGTCATTAAAAAAAAAGTTTTTAAATGAATGACTGTGAGATACACAGTTACAAAGTTGTTCATGCTTGAGTATAAGTCATGCAATGTTGCTACACCCTTTCGCTCAATTCCTGTGATTTTTAGCGGGTTACAATTCTATCACAGATGACCTTACATCCATTCACTAAAAAAATTAAGGCTTTTTGTAAAACCTAACACTGCTACCCAGAATTACTCTACTGATACAAAGAAGAATTTTTCTTCTTTGTAAGGTTCTACTTCTAGCGAGAAGGTTCTCCTAAGGTTCTACTTCTACCGAGGTCTTGGGGTGATCGACCATCCTGGTTTTCCTGGGATGGATAGGATCCCTGATTCAGGCTTTTCCTACTAGAATTAAAAATTCCCTGGACAGACTGACACAAAGTAATTGCTCCAGTGGGCCTCATGATACCTGCCCAAGAACATTTTTTTCCAAAAATGACAAATTATTATCTAATTAATTGACCCAAGTAATACACTTCCATGCAAATTCCGACGTGAGGAAAGGTGTAATCAATTCATTAAACATTGTGCAGCTTTTCTTTCACTTAAAACGCCTAGGGAATGGGAGTGGGAATAGGGAGGCAGAGGAAACTGAGAGAATATCTTATTTTGAAAAAAAGGAGGAATAAGATTCTACTAAAGGATGCATAGGACTAGGTATAATGCTTGTCAAAAAAAGAAGCTTCACAGCAAGCTAGAGAAGCCCATGTGATATAAGAAATTTTCCCTCCAAGGCATGTCTGGGTCATAGAAACTCCAAGTCCCTAAGAATGGAAGGGTCAGCATTTCAGCTCACTTAAAAACAATGACTTCTTTGAACTAGAACGTCCAGTACACAGACTCCAACACATAACCTAAAATTCACTTGTACCCTAGGGTTCTGGTGAAATTTGAAGAGCTTTGATGTTCTAAGTCTCTCTGATGACCCAACATTTTAAAGTTTCTCAAAGTGTTTCCTGCAATGGGTGTTATGTGGGTTCCTGTTTGCACTTCAGCTTCCTTGACCCTGGATAACCCTACTTGTATATAAAAGTGCAGGTTGTGTGATGACCTAATGACTTTAAGCAGGAAGGAAGTAATCCTAGATTACATTCAGTCATCTTTCGAACACTGACCTGAAGGAGTGGTATCAAACCATTTAAAAATAATATATATAATATAGACATATATGTAATTATATAATTTAATTTTAATATAAAGAATACATGTAATCCAGAAATTTCTCATTAAAGGGTTGTATATTCAGATACACAGAAATGGAAAGATCTGACAACTTAAGGTCACAATTTCTCCTCTGGTCACAATAATCCGATACTCAAAGCCAACATTGTACAGTGGCCAGGAGTATTGCCTTCTTTGGTTCAAATCCCTTACTTGATACTAATAGATAGCCATATTCATGACCCTAACTCTTATGAGTTAGGTTTGTCACATTAAATTGGTGGTATTTATGTTTGTATACTCCCCAAAATATGTTTTAAACAGTGGCTAACTGTTACTAACCA